>JANTOP010004940.1:0-17201 GCA_027564815.1 Symmerus nobilis
ACTCGCCACGTTGCGGTGATAGTCACGGACACTCTAGATTTAGTGAAGTTATAGCGCCACCCATAACTCCCTAGAGATTCTCGTATCATGGCCTTTCTGCAAGTTGCTACTCAAATATTTTATTTATTAAATTTCAACCCTTTCATTTATTTTCTTATCAATTTTAGGTCGAATTACGAGTGGGAAGGAGAGTTGGTACAGGAAAGTCTCTCGAAATCTGGACTGTGACCCACGATATCTGGAGTCTTAACGATGGATGTTATTATCCCCTACTTTTTACCTCTGAAAGCCTGAAAAATCAGTATACTGTCGAAAGAAACCAGAATACCAGGTCTGTAAATATGAAACCCATAGATGGCCTAGCTGTCAATGTAGTTACCGGCGCGTCAAATTCATTTTCTTGTCTTGACATCTGATAAAGATTTTCAACTCACAATACAGGTTTCATCTAACAGCATCGTTTTAAATAGCGTTGAACATGTCAAATTTTGTGCCTGGAAACTACGATTTGCGGACAGCATTGATTTTCTGTTACCATTTGAAGAAAACTGCTGCCGAATCACATCGAATGCTTGTCGAAGCTTACGGTGAGCATGCTCTTGGCAAGTCACAGTGCTTTGAGTGGTTTAAAAAATTCAAAAGCGGCGATTTTGACGTGAGAAACGATGAACGCGGACGACCACCGAAAAAGTTTGAAGACAGTGAATTACAAGCATTGTTGGATGACGATGACGCTCAAACGCAACAACAACTCGCGGACCAATTAAATGTGACACGAGAAGCCGTCCGCATACGTTTAAAAGCCATGGGAAAGATCCAAAAGATGGGAAAATGGGTTCCACATGAACTGAATGGTTAACACGTGTATTCTTTAATGAAAAAATCCGCATTATTAACCGCCGCACCAAGTATAATAAATAAACAATAAAAATTTATATTCTTATAACGTTAAATCGATTGTTTTAATTTTTTGGGTGGTAAATCTTTCGATTTAGAATTTTATTTAATTAATTTAATAAATACAAATCGAAGCCAAATTACCATGTCCAAATGGCCAATAAATGCCAAACCTACATAAGTCTATCTTGACACTATACATTATGGTGCACCGCACCTACCTTGCGGTTTATCAGCACGACCCCCCGATTTTCATAGAGGCACGATAACAATCTGCAAGCATGATACCCCTTAGTATTAACCCCAAGGCAAACAGCCAACCCCCACGTTGCACCCGGAACAAGGTCCTCACCGCGACCGGCACAATCCCACCCCGCACTTTTGGGCACTCGGTCCCCACAGTACCAATTTTATTTTCATAGTTTCTGGTCGGACTTCCGCAACCCCAAATATATACAAGGGCTACCTATATCTTCCAACCCGTGCAATCTGCACGCGTTCACGAATGTGTGGATTTCACAGACGTGATTTTCCCGGTTGGAAAGCCAAATTAACGACAAGTAGAAGAACCAAGTGAAAGCAAAATTTCGAATGCTTCTAAGGTAGCGGATTAAATATTGAGTAGATTGTTATGTTTCAATAATTAAATAATACCAATCACGAAAATGAATATAGGTTTTAAAATATTTATAAATCATTTGTCTTTTAAATTGTGTGGAATAAATAATATAAAGGACGACCTTATCAACTATTTTATAATAAAATGTTCTATTTCTTAATATATAAATTAGCATCTCTCCCCACCGCATCTGAAACATTTTTATATCCATTTTCCCGAAGGTATTCAGCCAGTTCAGTTTTAATTTTTTGTATAACCGGTGGCCCATGATAAATAAACGCTGTATAAACTTGTATAACCGTTGCTCCAGCTAATATTTTTTCATATGCATCACGTCCATCAAATACCCCACCAACCCCTATTATTGGTATCTTTCCTTTAGTCAATCGATACACATCGGCTATCATTTGTGTTGAACGTTCAATTAATGGCTTCCCACTTAATCCACCCGATTCAATCGATTCCTTACTCTTTAAATTCGTATATCGTTCAATGGTTGTATTTGATATGATCAATCCATCAACACGACAATCACCGGTTGTTATAACGTTGATGATATCTTTTAATTGTGGATCGGTTAGATCGGGTGCTAATTTTAATAGGATTGGAACTTTCCGTTCGGTTTGATCACGAGTTCGTTTCACGTTTACCAGTAAATTTCGCAGATGTTCCTTGTTTTGCATGTCCCGTAGACCTGGGGTATTCGGACTGCTGATATTTATCACAAAATAATCAGCGATCGATGAAAATTTCTTTATTCCATCGACGTAATCGTTAACAGCATTATCCGATGTTTTATTTTTACCTAAATTTATACCGAGAAATTCATTCGCTGATCGTTGTGCGTCTTTATAGATTTTTAATCGTTTGAAAACCTCATCATGACCGTCACTATTAAATCCGTAACTAAAATAAAATAAAAATAATTGAATTGGTTTCACGCCATTGTGAATTAAGGCGTTGAGAACCGATTAATAATCGCTTTATCTTCTAATAACCGAAATACTCTTGGTTGTGGATTTCCTGGTTGTGGGACCGGAGTCACCGAACCAACTTCAACAAATCCAAATCCGATACGATGTAATCCGTGTACCGATTCACCTTGCTTATCAAATCCAGCCGCAATACCAATCGGATTATTTAAAGTATGACCAAGGAACTTTATCTTCTGGAAATTGAATTAAAAATGATTATTTAATCAAGCAATTTGATGATCTTTACCAGTAAGTCTGGATCCGGGGATCGTTGTGATGGAAATAAATTATATTTACAAGCTAGGACGGCCAATCGATGATTGGTCTCTGGAGGTAATAACTGGACAAATGGCATAATAATGTTATCGTAGAATTTATCATCGTTCTTGTACAATCCAATGCCGATAAATACTCCGGTTGAGGATGTAGTAACAAGCGCTAACGACCGCAATTTTTCCTAAAATCAATTTCTTTATAAATAGATTAAATGGAATCAAATTGTTACTTACAGCTAACGTTTTTCTAGACATTTCTCGTTTCGTAACTAAAAATTAGATACGATTTTTTGGGCGAAAGTAAAAACGCAAAATAAATTGTTTTTGTTTACGTTTTATTACCGACTCAGTGACATTTTCACCACTATTCCCAGTGTTTACAAACAATATAACAACGACATCTCGTAGAATATAAAATTAATGTTTGACATTTCGCACCTGCCATATGATCGCTGATAAGGCAAAAAAATCAAATATGTCCATTTTTTTGGGGAAAAACTATATACTTGTAAGTGGCTGACGAAACATATTGAAAGAATTCCTGGAATAAACAAAAGTTAAAATTTATCAAAGAAATTGTCCTGTAATTTTCCCGATTAAAATCCGTTCAATTTAACATTAAAAACCGAAGGTTTTCATTAAATAAAAACTTACCCAAGAACAACGTCATTCGTTTTTTTTTCTTTTAGATAAACAAATCCCATGGCTGGCTACCCAAATCCAAATTCCACCATTAATTTGAAACGTAGTCAAAATTATAATCCAACGATGTCGAATCAATGGACGGACGACGCGAATATGCAGAATACTGAAGGTAATAATGATAATTTTGATGGTGTTTTTGCCCAACTAACCGATATGTTTGGTGAATTGCATTCGTCCGAACGTATACTGGATGCATGCAAAATAAACAATTGGAATTGTAAGTTCAAATTCAAAATTTATTATTTCTTTTTAACCATTTTCGAAATTTCTATCCTTCCTGTTGAATCGAATGACCCCCTATTCGTCTTGATATTCAATTAAATCATTAACCGTTTCTATTCTGCTTTCCCTCCCCCTGCGAAATAAACCCCCCACAACAGTAGACCATTGTGTTGATTGGATGATAAAAGAAACGGATCAAGCGAAATTATGGGGCCCGCCCGATCAAATTGACAATCCGTTCGTCCATTCAAATTGGAATTATTGGGAGGAGGACCAACCAATCGACACCACCGACGACATTCTAATCGAATCGGAAGAAATAATATCGAATGGAGGTGGCGAATCGACGGAACCAATCACCAACGGTCAATCACCGATGTTAGGTGCGATAAAGAAGCGACCGAAAATCACGCAAAATACAGATCCGCCAAATTGTGTTCCGTTTGGAATCCATCCGGATTGGTCGGATTTAGTACAATCGATAAACAGTAATATTAAGATAATGATTATAATGAGAGGATTACCGGGATCGGGTAAATCATATTTAGCGAAACAATTGTTGGCGGCTACTGTTTCCAACAGTCCGCCAACAAACCATCTATTTAGTACGGATGATTATTTCCTTAATCGAACCGGTGACTATGTTTATAATCGTGAGAAATTATCGGATGCGCATGAATGGAATCAAAAACGGGTTCGATTGAAGGTGGATGATGGCTGGAGTCCAATTATCGTCGATAATACAATGGTTCGTATATGGGAAATGTTTGCGTACGCTGAAATGGCCGTACGAAATGGATACGTTATCAAACTGTTATCCCCGAACACACCATGGAACAAAAGTGCGGGACAACTAACTAAACGGTCAAAACATTTCGTTCCGAAGGAGACAATCGTAAGGATGTTAAGGGATTTCGAACCAATTGATGTTGAGGATTTCTTAAGAAATGTTCGTGTTAAGTATTCAATGGAAATACCACAGATTCGACGGTTTCCTGAACCGGCCGGTGAAGATTTGGTTGATTTATTCAAAGTTTCGAGACCAAAAGTTAAATATGACAGGAAAGACGTTCCTGTAGGTGAAGATAGCCAACTCACGATTAATCCTTGGCCTGGTGTTAGTTTATGGCAACCACGAACCGATTGGGGATCAAATTGGGACGATAAGGTAATTATTTTTACTTATAAATCTTCCTACCGACCCACGGTTTGATCTCAAATTTATTTTAGCTTCCTATAAAAAGTCCGACGAAAGAAGTGACCCCAAAACCACAACGTGATCCAATCAATAACGATACAATTTGTTCGATATTAAGAGAAAATCGTACGGTACCGAATCCACCGTTTGCACCATCGATCGGTTCAAATAACGGTGAACCAGAAATGGAAGCTATCAATCAATTGAAGCGACACGCTCCCAACTGTCCAAATGAAAATGAATCATTTTCTCAAATTCGACAAATCTATCCAACGATTCCAATTCAAAATTTATGGGATCTGTTCGAAAAGTGTAACGGGAATGGTAACTGGGCAATGGATATTCTACTAAACGAGGATAAAATCGATGAAATTGGATTAAGGAATTCGAAATCGGATCGAAATTTATCTCTTACTTGTAATTGTGGTTCGGTACCGATGGAAACAATTGAACGTACCGAATCCGGTCCGATTCAGTTCGGTGGAATCAAACCGAAAACCCCGAATCGTCGACAAACTGAACGGAATCAACTTGTTAAACAACAAATTGAACAAAACTTTCGTTTTGGGGATGAATTCTATTCCCCCCATACACGTTCCATTCGTGATATCCGCCATCCACAACCACCACCAATATCCGTTTCCGATATTCCACTTCCTGGTGAAACAGAATCGATCGCGGTGAGATCGGATGACGAACCGATTGTATCCGATAATGATACAGTGGTGGGTGAGGATGACGAACAGACAGCATCCGATAATGAGGATGATGAAGTGATTGAACTCGATTTAGGTTCACAATTAATTACCCAGCTAGACTGTGTGTTCGGTATGGACACCGAGCGACATACCCTACCACTAGCTGATATGAAAACGAAAGTATTTATGCCACGATCAATGGCTCAACAACTATACGCTATATGGTTGGAATCGCTATACAATCAATTGGAGGAACAACGAATGCGAACGATAAAAGATGATGAAGAGTTCGCTCGGCGATTAAATGCTGAACAACAAACCATTATTACCGAAGCGATATCACCAACGAATCTAAAAGATATCATGGATATGGAATTGACGTGGTCGGCGTATAAAGCAAAGATAGACGAATGGAAGCAACACACGCCACAGGATTGGGCGTCACAGATGTCACGAGAGAAATTGTTTCAAATATTTCCCGAAATCGATCGGGAAGTATTAACCGAACTGTTAGTTGCGCATGATAATAAATTCGGTGATACGGTGGAAGTATTAAATCGAACATTGTGTACGGTAACACCGAACACATTACAACGGGAGAGTGAAACGTTATTTCAACGAGCCCATGATGAAAGTGAAGCGGCTAGTAAACGACAAGTATCTGTACCTGGGATCGAAACCACAGTCGATCCAACTGTTGGTAAGAAGTTAAATCGAGAGGAAGCGAAACGAGCCGCGCTACGTGATTTTGAGGAATGCCGTAACTCCGCAATGCATCATAACAATTTAAAAGCGGAATGTTACGTTAAAGCTCAGGAAGCGTTTCAACGCAGCGATTCAGCTGTTGCCGTCTACTACTCCCAAATCGCTAGCTTACATAAAACGAAAATTGATCATTTCAATCATCGCGCGGCGAACTGTATCATGGAAGTACATAACTTTTCAAATGATGATCCAAATATGTTGGATCTACATTATCTATTGGTAACCGAAGCCATTGAATGTTTAGATATCTTCCTCGATAAACATATCCAGATGTTAAAAACAACCAACCGACCACATAAACGGATATTAGTTATAACCGGTAGAGGTTTGCATAGTGCCAACGGATACTCAACCATTAAACAGAAAGCAAAGGCACGGTTGAGGGAGAGAAGAATGCGGTAGGTTACCAGAATAAACATCTTGAACCATTTTATTTATTTATTTATATTTTTTGTAGATATTTCGAAGTGAATCCTGGGTTATTAAATGTTAAAATTTATCAAAACGCTGCATTCTCTCAGGACAACTAGTTTATGGAATTTATCTGTAGACAACCGAGTGCCTTTTGAGGTTCAAACTTAATTAAGAATTTAATATTTAAAGCTTCACTGGTTACCAAATGATATGAAAAGACACATTTTATTATAATATTTTGAATAGTAGATTTTTTACTTACGCAAGTGGCGCTACTTGGTATCTTTTAATTGAATGATAAAATGTTTTAAAAGTATTTTAATATTAATTATTCGGGATTGAAAGTATAATTATAAGTATAATTGTTTAGTTTTTATCTATTGACTACATTCAATTTAAAACCTACAAGATTTGGTTCAAATTAATGTTTAAAATGTTACTATAAGTCTGGGAAATAATTTCCCATTTCCCATGTATTGGTTACGGTTTGGTGCAACAAATCAAACCCGGTTGAGCCCCCTAACAAATTGTGTCCCCAATTACATTGCTTGACAACGATATCCTCCTAGTAAATGTAGAAGTCTCAAAACTGCTATTGCGGTTTTAATTACAATGGGCCATCACCCACCTTTACCTAAAAAATTGTGCATATACGGGGCAAGAGAGGAGTGGAATCGACGTTCCATATACCGGAGCCATTATATTAAAAGAAACACGCACTAGAGAAAATCGCCAGAATACACTCATGAGAGAAAATATCTAAATCTAAGTAGAAGCGAAATCAAGGAAATAACAGGAAACTTGAAAATATACCTTCTGCGTACTCGATCATTTCTCTGACTAATATTAAATATTGGTTTCCCTTAATTATTAATTAATTTGATGTAAATTACAATTTAAAATTGAAATATAATATTTACAATCCATTAAATGAAAATCTTAATATTAAACATAATTAATTTGAATATCAATTTTAAAACCAATCCGGCAATCATTTCGTATCAATTGGATGATTATCAAATGTATCATAATCAAATGTCGGTAATTCTAATGGTGGCAATTCAATCATATCCAATACGGTTTCAGTTGGTAATCGATCATCATCCCGAGATAGTTCCTCGCTATTAATAACCGTTTCCTGATCCGATTCGATAATCGTTGGATTATTTAATCGGGAATCGTTCAATCCTTGTTCGATTGATTGCCGCCAAGCTGAATTAACCTTATCCAATTCCAACTGTTCGATTCGATCGGTTAATGTGTTGACGTGAGCGATCTGAACGTCCATTTGATGGACCAATTGATGGACGAGGGAGTTTAACTTTTGATTTAATAAATGGAGCCGATCAACGGTTGCTTTTTGTTCGTAATCCTTTTCCTGAACGTTCTCCACAATGGTTTCACAGAAATTACTCAGTAAATCATCTGATTCGTTAACGGTTTGATAGATTGCCGTCTGTAGTTCACAAATATCTCGAGCGGATGGTGACGTTTTCGATGGATTTCCGGTTAAATTGTTTTTATCGTGGATGGTGCCGATTTTCGATTGGCCGTTAACGGTTTTAAGTACCGTTTGTTCGGATAGGATGGTAATGGTCGCTTTGTATTTTTCGTACTGTTGTTGTTTCAAACGAATCAAATCCATCTGTTTTCGATGGTATTCGTGTTGTAATTTGATGCTCTCCACCGCTTTCGGACTGGACGGTTTCTGGGCCAATGCTTCGAGGAGGAGATCGGCTGCTTTCCCATGGCTAGCAATCGATTCCATAAAACGACCATATTTTAAGTGATTATCCGCTTTTCGACCGCATTGATGAGCCTAAAATTAATTTGAACAAGAAAACCAACAGCGAAGAATATAATTACCATTTCTTACCAAATTTATTGCAGAACTTTCCATTATTTCAGATATTTCTTTAAAAAATTGAAAGAAATCACTTTTTGTTACAAATTTTATTTCTTTTGTGATGATTATCACAGCTGACTTGACGTTTCGTAGGTTTTTTACGTTTGAAAAGTATAATGAGTTTACACCTAACCATAAATTTGCCTAATATCAACACCGATTAAGTTGATTTTAAAGTTTTATTAAAACACATAAAAGCTGTCAGAATTACAGAAGCAAATGCATTCCAATGATAAGATTTTAAAGCAAAAAAATATGTCCCTGTAATATACACAAAAAATGTATTTTAATTTAAGAAAAATGTCCCAAAAATATCCCGGAAAATTGTATTTTGCCACCGAAAAAATTTTTTGCTTGTGCTGATGACAGTTTTACTTAAACTTTACATAAAAGAACTATAGATTTCAAAAAGTTGCTTTTAAATTAAAAAATTTTGAAGTAAAAAAATTTGTTCCACGTAATATCGTTTAATAAAAAAAATATCCCAAAAATATCCCGCAACATTTTACTTAGTTCTCCTCAGAAAAAATGTCCGCTAAGTTGATTTGATAATTTTAAACCTAAACTGACATAGAAAGTTTGAATTACAGATAAAACTTGCTTTTCAACGAGGATTTTGAAGAAAATAATTTCCCATAATATCCTCAATTTAAAAAAAAATTCCTAAAAATATCTCGCACAATTTTATTTCTTCTCCACAGAAAAATAATGTCCCACAGCCAATACTGATAATAAATTTATTAAAAATAGTTGAAACTACATGTGACTTTAAAACAAAAAAATCATCAAATCCCGCAGAATAATCGTTTATTTCAAATATTTTTTAATTTCCTATTTAGTAATTACTTGCGAATCATTTATAGACCTATTCCATAGATCAGATCAATGGCAACAGATTAATACTAAATTAGTAGGACCTTTAAATTATATGAGGCCAATGATCCCCCTGTTAGCTTAATTTAAATTGGAACAGAAAAGATTAGTTGTGAACAAGCCCATCCGGGACTCGTACAAGATTTTATTTTTACAAATATTTTTTAAGAGGATAGGCCATCGGATGGAGCATTTTTCATATATTTTCCGAGTAAAACAACAACTTATTTGCGAGAAATTTGTTTTTTCGGAAATTTGTAATGGGAAATATTTTTTTAAAAATAATTTGAATTCCCAAACCATAAAAAAAGGAGAGAAGTCTGTATCCAACCGTAAGAAAGTATTTCATCAATTTTTAAAATAAAATAGAAGTTGAATCTGATTCGAATCTGAGTCTACTAACAGAATATAACTTCAAATAACAAATTCGATAAATAGCCAACAATTACATAATTTAGTTTCTTTGTTTTTTTTATTAATTTAAAGGTAAACTTAATTTTTGTTTTCTTTTATATCATAGTTGCTCTAAATTAGGATTTTTCTGTTTGCCATTTATTGACTTTTTTCCTGGATTTTTATCTGACTTTATGTTTGGATTGTAAAATAGTATTTTAACAAATCACGGCCCTCCCTCCCCAAAAAACACCCCCCATATTCCATTCCTAGATTCATCAATCACAAATCATTAAATTTCAGCTTGTCGTACCGTACGGTAAATGCTGTCGTAGCCATTCAACAAATTCGTCCAACATTACAGGCCCTAAAATACAAAAAAAAAAAATTGATCAAATTTAACGGGATGAAATTATAAAATTATTAATTTCAATTTACATGCTCCATCTACATCGTAATTCGTTAAATCATGATTTATTGTACGGGAAAATTCAAGGATATTACACCATTGATCCTTGTTGATGACTTTGTACTTTGATTGTTCTAGGAATTGTGCAAATTGTGGATATAATGGCCATTGCTTGCCCAACAATAATTGTAACATTGCTTTGGCTGTTTCAATATCCATGCTACGCTGATCTTTATCCTTCAAATCAAATTTATAAAATTAGATTAAATAAAAACATATCGATATAACCGATTCCTACTCTCGCAAAATCATATGCATATCGATAAATGCATTTAAACGTATTTAAATCATTTAGAATATTTCGCAACGAGTCCAATTTCGACTGCACCTTTAACGGTGTATCACATTGTAGATCGGTCAGTCCCTTCGTCCATTCCGATTGTGTGAAGAAACCCATCTGTCTAGCCCCCATTTTGTATGCCAATACCAGCATAACAACATTTTCCGGTTCAACGCCAATGTCCTCACAAAATTTTTCCATACCCTCGGGACCTGAAATAAATCGGTAAATTAATTTTTAGGTAATTTCTGGGGATTATCGGTGACTTACCTAGTGTATCTGGGTCATCGGATGTCGTGTATTCCCTGAACCATGTAATACATCGCTTCCCATTGAATACATCTTCCGTTTTATGATAGCGCCTAGAACTAAGAGAAAATGAATTTGAAGCGTTCTCGTCCAAAATTCGAATTGTTTAAGGGATAGAAATGGGAATTGCTACGCACAATTTTGAAATTAATTACTGAATATTGGTTTGGGCTTTTATTAATATTCTACAAATAATATTTAAATCATTTGACGTCAAAATTTTAATATTACATTAGGCGTGCGTGGCCTTCAAATTAAACAGATGAAAACATTGACCTTCCCCCTCGAAATTTTCGTTACACTCAAATCACAGTGCACAACTTACATACTTTTCCTCCGTATCCATACAACAAAAGTATGATTTAATTTGATCAATTTCGACGTGAACGAATGGAATATATGGAAACCGAATTCAACACTCTCTCTCCGGACACTCTTTTCGATATCACAGACCGTAAAAGCTTTGTTCTTCGAACAGCTTGCTACTAAATTGTAGAGTAACGAAAAAATATCATTTAAGTTGCGCCGAAAATTAGAATTTTATTTTTAGAAATTTCGAAAATTAACGGTGAGTTGCACCGTTTACAAACAAATGCTGTTAAGGATGATGGAAAATGCTAAAAATAACAAGCCGACCGAATGATTTCGTTTCGGATTTGTTGTTTAGGAAGACGTACGACGAACCTGTTACAGAAGGTTGACCTACACACCTCTTACATTATATCGTAAATTTAATAAAAAAAATTCTTGGCAACCGATTCAATTTTTAACCAATCATTTGATTCAAGGACAATCACTTCACGATCTCTCTCATGATGCAGTCAATAAACCAACATATATAAGTCCGATAACAGGTGGTACTTTTTGCGATGAAGGAAGTGGGAAATTTGGTGGGAAACACATTGAAAAGATGTCGATGAAATATCATCGGATTTTTACAAGAGGTAATACACAAGTGAGTGGGAGAGGGAAAGAGAGACTGGAAAGAATGGTTTCAAAGCTATCTCAATTCGGATAACGGATTTGTTCGAACAGAATAATATCAAAATATAAACTAATCGATGTATAAGGATCCTTAGAACCTTTAGTCACGATTACAAGTTCTTCCCCAAATGAAAGCGGTTAATACACCGCTCTAACGCTACCGAATGCTTACTGTGTGGTTAAGCCAGCATGCATTCAGGGTGGATAGAACTGTGGAGTTAAGCTGCGGAGTTTCTCAAAAGGAAAACAACCCCAGATGGGTGAAAACTCAGACGTGCCCGTCATACTAAACTTCTCTCATTATTTCCTAAGCAACCAACAGCCAAGCCATATCGCCCTTTGGCTGCACATGCTTAATTTATTCCTTGAAAAATCGGAGCATTCAGTAAGGGTAGACTTGTGGAGTCGGAGGCGAGACTTCCTTACTTCAGTTCAGAACCAATTTACAGGTTAAGAAGCCTAGACAGTGTCGTGCGGTCAACATCTCCATAAGGTGTGTAGAATTTTATATTTTCCTGGGCTGGAAAAAAATTTAAAAACGCAGAAAGTTGCTTCGACAGTTAGGTAACAATACAAAAATTTTATATTTCTCAAACGTTGAAATTTATCTAAGAAATATTAGAAATTTGTAAAGGCTCGCACCAAGAATACCGGACATCGCGACAATTGATCCGGATTTCCCGGCTATATATTTCGGATCCAAAAAAATCTAATGACACAGGAAGTTTATAAATTAGTTGAGAAAAAATACAAAAATATCAAAACTAAACTTTTCGTACAAAAGCTCTGCAAAAACTTAAAAGCTCCCAGAAAGCCTTATTTTCGGGATCTTTTTCTTACTTTTCAAAATCTTTATTTTCTATCCAAATAACTATCATTTAGCAAAATTTAAACTTTCTCTAAAATAAAGCTTTAAAAATCACGAAAGCTCTTTGAAGGCTTAAAATTTAAATGTCTTTTATGTAATTTGGAATCGAATTTTAATCCTATCCATTAAATATAAACGAAATATGAAATTTTCGCACAAAGTTTATTACCAAACTATTAAAAGCTCAACGAAAGCTCTTTAAAAATCTATTTTCTATCCAGATAACGGGCCATTAACGAAATTTCAACTTTTTTCAAATAAAGCTTTAAAAATCTCGAAAGCTCATTGAAAGCTTAAAATGAAAATATCATTTTATATAATTTGGAATCTAATTTTTATTTGATTCATTAAAGTTAGATAAAATTTGAAATTATCGTTAACATTTTATCAATCCACTGTAAGCTCAAGACAGCTTAAAGTTTAGAACTTAATTTTCTGCGCATTATACTGCACGCCACTGAGCCTAGGAACACAAACCCAGATGGGTTGACATACTTATTTCCTAAGCAATCAACAGCCATTTCGCCCTATTTCCATCGTCATCTGCTGCACATAAATTATTTGTTGTGCTTGACTAATCTGAAGAAGTCGGTCAGAAGCCGGGATAGACTTTGGAAAATCAGAAATCGTCGATTAAATATCAGGAAAAATCGGAAAAGTCGAGACTGATGAAGAGAAAGCCATTAAAAATTTAAGGAAAATTCAGAAAATTGAGGGAAAAATCGGATCGCTAGGAAAAAATTGCCAAATACAGATAAAAGTTTTCCGAACCGAAAATATCGGGAAAATTGTTAAAAAAAATACTGAAAATTCTGGATTGACTCGGGAAATTTCGTACACTCCAAAGAGGATGAGAAACGGCCGAAAACCTGATAAAATGTTGGGTACGGATGGGAAAAATTAGAGATATGTCGGAAGGGGTCTAAATAGAACCATAAACGTCGAAACACTGAGAAAATGGTGGGTAAATCCTGGAAAAAGTCTAGAAAAATCAGACGAAACTCACTGACTCCCGTAAAAATCGTAAAAAGTAGGGAAATGCCGATAGGGTTTGGAAATATTAAGGAAAAGAAATTAAAATCGGCAAAAATACAGGAAAAATTGATCAAATATGGGCTGAAAACGGACAAATCAGACAAAACTCGCCGTATTTTGAAAAGAAATCAAGAAAAGTAGCGAGAGGCCGAGACATGTCGAGAAAAACCCAGAATAGGTTGTGAGAAATTAGAAAAGGGTTCCAAAAACTGAAGCAATTATAGGAAAAGTCGGGAAAAATCCAGAACAGTAGGTAAAAAATAAAAAGTCACGAAAATGTATGTAAAAAAAAGGATAGAATCGAGAATAATTTTCTCCGGATTTTTTTCGGCTTGGCCCGATTTTCTCCTGCCCTTTCAGAATTCTTTCCCAACATTTGATGACTTTATTGGACGGCAGAGTTTACCGCATCGCAAATATGTCATACTCAGTATCTTTTAACCATCTAACACTTCTGAGACATCTCCTTTGAGCCAATCTATCATTTCCAACACTATTCCCATCTGATTTACAGGCACTATTAAGAGTTGATCTGACCTTTCTATAAAATAATTAATTCCGATTAGAAAGTTCAACAGAATCATTGAGCAAAGAAAGTATCATTTAAATATAAACCTTACCTTTGATAATTTTGTCGTTGCCGTTTCGCCAATCGTTCGTCATCAGCGGATCCCATTTCCGAAGTGGACCGACGTTTACCTCGAGGCATTTCCGTTGTTATATTAAAAAAAAAATCAGTTCGGGGGTCGAGAGTATTTTCAGTAACAATTAAAAAAAAAATGATGATAATCGGAAAACTAAAATGAGAAAAAAAAATTTCTTTTACATTTCGACCACTCCTTCAAGTGATAAATTTTATTTTTGTAAAAAAAAGAATTGTAAGCGACCATGAACCCAATGAATTTCATCAAAATATGAAAAATCGATAATAAAAAATAAATAAAATTATGTTTCTATGACCATTTTATGATTAATTTGCATAATTACCAAGATTCCTTGTTTGGTAGATTCTGAAACGGAAGAAAATAAAATGTGAGGTTAGGTTACAAGGTAATCGAGACGTTTCCTTATTTCTTCAATTCAATTACTAGTTACATTCCATTGAAATTTTAAATTTCATTAAATTTGGAAGTTACCGGGAGGAAAATTAAATTTACAACGGAAAAGAAAATTTCCTTAAAAAAAAAAAAAAGAATTTAGTTGACATTTCTGTCGTACGATTTTACGATTCCAAATCCCCCAACTACGTACAATTTCATTTCTTACCTGCTTTTCAGTGCCCTGCGATTCTAAAAGTTATTAATAAATATCCTGCCGTCCAACAACTATTTAATAAAAATACAAATAAATCAATAAAATGGATAAAAAGATAAAAAAAAGTGATTTTTCTCTGATTAAAATCCAGCCAAAAAATTTGACTGGACACACAAGTCGGCAATGGAAAAACAGATGGGACGGTTGGGGAATTGTTGTTTTGACTTAACAAATTTATGAATGAAAACCGTGCGTTCTTAAATCCGTCTGGTGACCAGCAAAATTACAATGTCATCGTAAATTCACCTGGGCCGGGTCATAAAATACCCAGTTTTTACGGTGGATTTGACATTAGTAGTAAACAGTTGTTTTCAAATAGCCGAAACTAATTTTATGTTTTTTCATATTTAAAATAATTATATCGAATCTCGAAAATGTAAGCAAATTCATCTAAGGATACAATTGCTAAATAAATCTTAATTCGTAATTTCAATTGATTAAAAAAAATATTTCTCTCAGAGGAACCTATTAATTTAATATTTTATATAACTACGTAGAAGGTTCTTCTTTCATTCAAGATCAATCGATCTTAAAATTAGGTACATCCAATCCAGGAGATCATTTATAGGTATCGTATCTCCCTTCAGTTTGAAAGGCCATATTTCATGTGGACCTATTAATTAATTTTTAGAAATTATTATTTCACTCTTATTAATGATGACGAAAATAGTCCTTAATTTATTTCCGATTTCCCAGGATTTTCTCTAATTAAAAAATGTCCCCTAAAAATTGTGTTCTTAATTTCTGTGAATTTCTTACAATACCATTTTTAGAGCGATGTTAAAAATATATGTTGGGAGAGGAACCCTCTCGATTAGATATTGATAAATTACCCAAATCATGCCCTCTTCGAATCAAATTCAAAATTTTAAAATATTAAATTTTCTAGAAAAATATCAGTTTTTTCTGTTAATATATTTAATTTTTAATTTACAGATATTTAATTAGGAAATTGATGAATGAAATTAAGAAATTGAAAGATCCTCTCGCTTTGAGTTATATAACGGTCATTATGTCCTATGGGAATGCAGCTCACCCCCAAAAAGGGCTCCAGAACGAGTAACCGGCTGCATATCAGCATATCAGCAACCGGCTAATTCTTCAAAAAATCGATAGTATGTACCCCAGTGAAGTTATCAGCCAAAGACGGTTTAATTCGAAGTGGGGGGACATACTAAAATAGCGGCCTAAAATGCCTAAGTCATATTCGATATGAGATCCAAAGAAAATCATGAAAATATCCATGTTTTCTCGTGACTTCAATTTTAAATGAATTTGTAGATGATTTTCCATCCAATTTTCAAGATATTTCTTGATTTACCAAACAATTCTTTCAATTTCAAGGTTTCTCTCAATTTTTATAATTTTCAAAATTTCACTTCCAGAAAATATCATTCCTAAAATTCAATTGAATGCCAAATTATCAATGTTCAAGAAAATAAAATATTTGTTTATAATTCTCATGAATTTGGGAACGATTTAGTAGATAAACTGAATTTCCAAGAAATTGTCTCTGAAATTTCAAAAATCTAAAAACGCAAAATTGTTCTTAAACGAATAATGAAGAAAGTAATTTCTCATAATTCCTAAAAAATCAACCCCTAAATTTTGACGGGCGATTTGCGCCGAACTTAGAATTTCTTATATTTTTTTTCGATTTTTCGCGATCCCTACTAACTTTACTCCATTTACTGATGTTTGGCTTACATTTTCCCACCATTACTCATTTTCCTAAATTGTCCGGAATATTTCAGACATTTCCACATACTTTCTCGACGTGTTAAACTTTGATATTTTTAAGAATGTGCTAAATTTATAGTATAGATTCCTAGACCACTATCAAGTGGGCCTCTGAGATTTGTTCATTTTCATGCGGCCCTCTACACAGATAAACCCACCCCTGGACTAGACTATATTGGTGTTCTCTAGTACACTGAAAATAAAATGGACAGGAAATTTACCTATATTTTCTAGGAGCAAGGAAATTGGCAGCATTCCCTACT
>JANTOP010004951.1:0-17199 GCA_027564815.1 Symmerus nobilis
GACTTTTAGGTTGAAAGCATTGGTATAGGAAATAAATTTAGGAAAATATACGTAATTTTAACTTGCTATTAGACACGTTTTAACTTCTAAGTCCATACATTGACATATGTTCGACTTTATAGTTAAGTAAAATTTTGGTCGCAAATAAGTAAATTATCCTAAAATGTGGTACATTTTATACAAGAATCGCCCTATTAATTACCTACAAGTAAGAGGTTAAATTGTAAGGAAGCATTACTCCGTTTTTACCTAATAATTGACTTCAAAGTAGAAATGTCCATAAAGGGAAACTCTTGAAGAAAAATTACGTCGATATGTCTAAAATATCTACCTATCGGAACCAAAATAGGTCGTTCGATCCTTATAGATGGAAAATTCAACCTCCGATGTTGCTTGGGAAAACACCGTACCGGATATATGGCATTTTGGGTAAAAGTCCTATTAGATCCAATCAGCGCCGGCCTTTGAGGGCGCCGCCCGAGGGCGCCAGGCCGGCTGGGGCGCTGAAGGCACGCACGAGCTCAGACCAAAACTAAGCACAACGACTCGCAAATGACTATAAATAAAGTAATCAAACTTATTCTGTTTTTCTCCATGGACATAATCGAATTTTTGTTTAGTAACAGTCGCATTTTCAATTCAATAGGGGCGCCCTGAAGTACTCTGCCCTAGGGCGCCAAGAAGGCTAAGACCGGCGCTGGATCCAATTATATCCTAAATTTTTCACTTTAATTTATATTTTATGAAATAATTTTCTAAGTTTAAATGTACATATGTTTCAAGTTCATAAGGGTTAAGGTTTATATCTTTCAAATTTGACAGTTCAGACAGTTAGATGGCAAATTTTGACAATTGGTCGACTTAATGATGTCATGATATAAAATGGAGTGGAACCGGTCTACCTTATCTACTAATATAACTCATAATAACAGCCCAAATCCTTAAGATTTGACTTAGGCACATATGTACATCGTTACTGCGACCCCGATAAATATAAAAGCATTGACCGGATATCGGTACTATTCGTATAGTTTAGCTTTTTTATTTTATATCCAGACACTTGATTATGCCGGATAGTTTCAAACTCTAGTCATGGTGAAATGTTACATTTCATGGAATTCGTAAAACCGTAAAACGTAAAATTTTGTTCCTTATGGTTCCTTATAAATAGTAATTTGTACGTGCATTTTGTAATATTTCAGAAGTAAAGATTGTAATTTGGGTAATTTTAATTTTAATTTGTTGAATGAAGATTTTTTGAGAAAGTTTAGTTTTTTTTAAACGATTTCGTTTTCATATAAACTTACAATTTCGAATGGAATTTTTATTAAATTTCAACTTTTCCATTAGTGTTCATCTATTGATAAATAATTTCACAGCCTTAAATAAGCAAATCTACTGCCAATACAACTTTTGTATCTTAAAAGTAGGAAATAGTAACAACGACTAGCAGAGGAAACTTACACCTCCTGGTTAATTTCCGATATTTCAGCAAATACGATACTTTGGGTACTCTGTATTTGTAACTGTAAGTCAGATGCCGCAACAAAAAAATATGTATCGAATATTTTTTCAACTTCAACAAATTCTGAGACTTTTATCAAAATCGAAAGGGGTGGGGACAAAATTCACATTTTTTTGTTAACTTTGGCATGAAATGGTTGTATACATTCTTTTGCCAATCTTTTGATCCTGTTTCCTACCTTACCCCATTCTCCATTTCGTGGGTGTAATACTGGTTTATACATTTTAATTTATAAAGTCTTCGTATTCATTTTGACAATTTAATATTAACATGATAATGGCAACTATTAAAATAATATAACAGGTTAATTTGAATTATTAATGAATACAAATTATTATATGATAAATTAGTATATTATATTGGTTCCGATAGAATAACTGTCCTATGAGTGGAAGTTCTTTTAATCATTGCGGTGGCGCGAAATTACAATAAACTTACGAAATAACAAAATTGAATCTAGTCAGAAATTATTAGAGTCAACTACTTTTCAAACACAGCTAACAATTGGTGTAGTATATTAGATTAAATGTTATATGTTATTCCATCACATGTAAAAGATTCAGACATTGTTCCTTATAGCATTTCCCGTAATATTCATCATTATACTGTTGCCGATTTATTGAATGAATTCTCAGTAATTTTCCTAGAGTCTACTAGCGATAAATGACTCTAATTTTCTCATAAAAGTCTATTGTATGGATTCTTTATTATAATTAAATAGGTAATTAGCAAATCTAGTTTGTGATTTTTCCATGTCGGGCAACCGATAGTCGTATTTTTAAATCAATTAAATTGCTATTGGCCGCACAGGTATTTTAGAAGACCCTGTTCATATTGCCATAGGAATTTAATTGTAAGCAATTTGTTTTAAATATATTTCAATCAATTTACACTTGAAAAATTAATTAACGCTCAACCAACAACATAATTAATTTAAATGGATGTAAATATAATATATGTATATACTTTTACATCCAGGCCATAATTAGTCGACATAATATTTATATACTTTCGCATATAAAGTATAAATTATTATTTACTTGTATAATATCCACATAAATATATCAATAATATTATTATTTCAATTTTTTTTTTCTTCAATAAATTATAAGTCCCGCAAGAAATATAATGATCGCATAGACCTCTAAATGTGCATTCATTTATAACTAAATATAATAATAAATAATACACTATCAATATAGTGGAATAACATGAAAAATTCCATTCATACCTTCCCTTTAATTCTAAGAATTTTCACATACCGTTATAAAATAGAGAGCCAATATTCGACTGTAGATATATATTAAAGATAGAGAACCTTCTATATAGATATAGGAAATACTACCAAGAATTTTAAATGCAATTCTCTTCTCCAGCCTGCATTGGATATATGCAGGTGTTTTTGTAGGTATAGGTATAGTTATTTAGACAGTTTCTTACCTTGCATCATGCATTCAGAAGGAAAAAAATAAACATTCTTGTGTTTATTCTCTTTTTGATTCAAATACTTTTAATCATGTGGGATACCTCAAATACCGGATTTAAGTTGTATACGGTGCAATAAAGCCAATTTATTGTTTATTGCTAATATATATATATAAGAATGCAGTCCGGTTAGTCATACTAGTGACCGCACGTTATCCACCCATATAAATAGAAAGGAAATAAGAATAAGAATGATTTTGGATACATACGTATGAATAACATAAAAACTGATATAGTCAGTATCAATTTTGTATCAAATTAAAATTAAAATTTAGGTGACAGATACCAAAAAAAAAAAAAAAACAAATTAATCGGTTTCAAAGTTTGAAAGCATATCAATGAGATGATTCTTACATTCTTACTAATGCTAGCAAGCTAATAGCATTAAAATATAGGCATAAGTAGATTGCATTTTATAATTTTTATAGGATATGGATTTTCAGAGACACGCAAACTGTAAAAATTTAGTAGTAACCGTATTTTCTGACTTGAACGCCGACCACATATTCTAGTGTTTCGAATAATTATTAGTACAGTCATTTTACATCGAGTTCACTAGAATGAATCTCTGGAAATCATTTATATATCAATCGAAAGAGAAAAATCTCTTTATTAATATTCCGAAGAGGTACCCTTTCGGAAACGGCCGCAAATTTTTTTATTTAATAAAAACATGTGTAAATTACGCTCCCACCCAACTGTGGGTGGCTCCCATATGCCACAAATTCTTCTTTCTTAGAATTTGAGCATTAAAAAAATATCTTATTTTTCTAAATTATTCTTATTTAGCTCGTGCTAAATCAAAATGACTCGCGTAAAAATAGAATGAAATATTTATTGATCGTGTAAAATCAAATTCGTGTAAAAAAAGTTCGTGCAAAAACAAAATTATTTGTATTTCAACAGATATCATGAAATTTGTAATTTTATGAAGATTCGGATGATTTTAAGAAATGCCCAGAAATGTAAAGAAATTGTAAAATTTGATAAAAGTGTCCGAAACTTATATGTACATTGTACATATGTATAATCGTATAATAAATCTCTAGTTAGATTTGCCATATTATATCGAACACACGAATTTTACTACAAATTTTTATTACCTCGTTAATTCATAGTTCACGGAAATATGTATTATTTTTTTGAGTTCCTAAGCGATACAAATTTACAAGGCTCAACCCACCGATCGAATCGATCGAATCTAATGTGCTTAAAACAAGGACGGAATCCCTATACCAAATACTATACTACTATAATACCATATTTCTTGTCCGTTATAAACAATGCATAATCAGTCTTTTAGTAAGTAAAATTTTGAGTAAGATTTTCATTTCTCTTCCTTTTATATCTTGGAATTATTGTTGGGTGAAATTTTTTAAAATCCAGTTCTTTTATATATCTTAAAAATGGATATACCAGGGATTTATATACGAATAATATTACTAATCTTACGTAATATGGATCTCGTGTGAAATATACCTGCGAGAGTATGGTTAATTCATTTCCGGTTAATATGTGATGAGATAATAACGATAGAATTAATAGTTAGTTACCTAATAAAAGTTCAAAATCTTTGTTTGTAGAACGTATACATCTAATATTCCCAATCCTATATATTTATGTACTAAATCTATTGTCTTGACCATCCCATACATATATCGTGGACGTACAAACGGGTAAGTAAATTTCATACAATTAAGAAATAATATTTAGACCAAGTTATATTACGAGTATAAATATTTAGATGCAATATCCGCTACATCATCTCTCATACGAACTATTATAATATAGTAGTTGATGGGGATATCTATTATAGGTAATTATACCTACTAATTATTATTATTTCCGTTTTGGAATATAAATACAAAAATTATTGATGATTTTGATATTAGAACGTATTATTTTTATAAAGAAGTTAATTTGTAGATAATATTTCATTTGGGGGGAGTGACGTATATCGGTTGTGGAATTCGCAAATTATGCAGTTTTGCAATAATTTTGTATTGTTTAATGTTTTTTTTTTTTCGTTATTTAATTTTTTGTTTCGATAGGTTATTGTACGATACATATATTATGTTACAAGCAATGCAAACAGTTTTTTTTTATTGACTTTTATGTAAAATTTACTATGACATATTAATTTATAACTTATATAACTTGTGTAAATCAATGATGGTATTCTGGTATTCTTTTTTTTTATTGTTCAATGCAAGTTATGGATATAATAATTTTTAATTAGTATAATGACAAAAAATCTTCCATTATATGATTTTAGCGGAATTAATAATTTTATTTCGATGATTGTTTGAGAAACACTATTTACTGGTACAAAATTTGTACAAATAATCGCCTTTTATATATATGAAATTCGAAGAAGTCGGATTCATTAAAAACCACTTAAATGCATATAGGAATGAGAGTGACAATAAAATTAGTATACTTTATTGGATTCCGAAAAATCACATTTAGGAAAAGATTTAAGACTTTCCTTCATTTATTCGAAATCCGCATATACCTAAATATATCCGATTTCTCGGAAAACATGAGATCATTTTGTACCTTGCAAATTTTGCAGACTCGTAGAAGAATAAATTTTGTATTAGGAAATATTTCTTTTTACGTACATTTATTTGTGTATATTGGTTTGATATTGATGATAAGCAAACAATAACGAAGCTTCAAATTACATTGTATTTGTTCGACCGGCTATCAACAAAATCAATCATAAAATAAAATAAAATATTGTATCTCAATTTCACAACTTAAACCTAACTTATTTAGTTATTCGGTTAAGAAATTGTCACGATTGGTAAGTTTAATCGAAGAGTTGAATAAGTTGAGAGATAGATAAAGTTGAGCGTATTCATATTAAATTAACCATGGAAAGGAATGTGGATTTTTAGCAAATACCGTAAATATTGAGGCTACTTTCATATTTTAGGAAAACTAGATCGTTTTTTTCGATCGATTATATGGTAAGGATCGATATTGAATAAGTAGAGCAATAAAATTTATCAACATTACCAAGAGAATAATACTTTCGGAAACACAAGACATCTTTTTAATGTGAACTGAGATCATCATCGTTTTATATTATTATTTTAAGATTATTAATTTTACTGCTGGTTTTATAGCAAAAATATTCCTGACGGAAATTTATACCAATGAACTCAAGAGGTTATATACGAGTATTACCGACACATTTTGAGATGAATTTTTCGTGGTTGGTGGATGACTAGTTTTATTATTCAAATCAAAATGCTAATTGATTACAAATTGAGTGGCACCCAAACTTGCTCTATTGTGTTGCATTGAGGAATGACTTTTTTTTATAATGATAATACAAGATATTCGTGAAAATCAGATGTATTTTTTGTATGCAAATTTTATTGAATTTTTGTTTACCATTAAATTCAATTTACTAATCTGTTAAAAGTAAAAATATATTTTCTGAAGGTTGTATTAAGCATACTTTATTAGCGATTCTAACTGAATCGATGTTATTTATGCGATGCAGATACATACAATATGTATTGCTAATTAGAAATTATTTATAATTTAAATCAGAGTTGAACTCTTAAATCATTTTTGATTAATTTCAAAATCAATTTCAATCACTTTTAACAAGATTTAATGCTGTTATACGAAAATTTACCACATACATTAATTTTCTATTAATATTTAATAGTGTTTGTATATTATATACGAAAATAGACAAAAATCCATTGCCTAGGTTAAATGTAAGTGTTTTTTTTTCACGATACGATTTACAAATTTTTGATTTATTAACCGGTGAATTACTTTGGTGTATTTGATTTTCTCTCTGCAAACAATAACGATTATACCTTCTTTTTTTTTGCTTCCAGTAAGTTTCAATTTGAAAAATCTTATATGCAATTAATGTTTGGCATCTCTTACAAATAAACTTTCACATGAAGATGTTTTTACAAACTTACAAACAAACGAATTCTTCGGGATGTATAAAAAAGAAATATTAATGAAATTTCCTATAAATCAATAGATGAATGAGTATTTAGAAAATTAACCCATTGAAGCTCAAGTAGGAGCAATAAATTTCTAACAATATGTTTATAGCATTTTCAGCTTAACCATTCGTTTGAACTATATTATTTTAATTCGTGTGGCAATATTATAATGCCGAATATGAAATACTAAAATAATTGTCCCAAGAGCAATTAAGATAGCAGAAAGTCATGCTTGAAGCTAGCTTTCAGTATTCGTTAATTGCTACAATATTTTGTAAACTTAAATTTTGATTTTAGTTTGAATTTGTTGACTTCATCTTTTACACTAAATTTTATTTATAATTAAGGTATTTAGAGGTAGGTATTTAACTTTGACCATTTCTCCTAGAAGATGAAGATGCTAATCCAAGTAATATGCATGTTTCATATAATTTATTTTTCATGTAAGTCTTATTTAGCAATTTGTTTTGTAATTAATTGCTTATTTACTTTTATTAGATATATATATCGTATATCGTATCTATACGAAATATAAAGTGAGATGGCCCTAATTTAAAATGTGTTATTTCCAAATTATGTAATTCGAATATTGAAAAACAATACTAATTAAAAATTCATGTGGTGTTATAAAACAAATGATTCTGATGTTTCGACATTTCAAAAGCAGAATGGTACATTATATGTATTATAAGCCAATACATTTTATTTTATTCATCAACATTTGAAGAATACTATACTTGGCCATCCCTTCAGACAAATATAGGTCAAGATTAAATAAAGGCAAATGTAAGTAGGAGGCGAACCAAGTTCACTTTATTTACTCTATTAGTACATTTTATATAATCATAATATAGAACATTTATTTGTAAGGACAACTTCCATGATAATGGTATCATATTGTTTATTTATTAAATAAGTTCCTACTTGACTTGAGAACATTCTACATGAAAGCGTTAAAAATATGTTTTTGTGTTATTTATTTTACGAAAAATAAAATAAAATAATATTTCTAAATATAAAATTCCCATAATATTACTTGAAACTTCTTCATATATCTACTTATAAAATACTTCAATAAAATTAAAAAATTAAAATACAAGAAATATTTGTAAAGCATAAAAAATACAAACATCATCTTATTCCACTGATAATATTAACCCATAAACAATGGAACAATCAGATTATTTTATTTATTTCTCAACACCATCAATAGGGTATCAATAAATTATTAACAATTTTTTTTTGCAATGGTTCGATCACGAATTATCACATAACCGCTCATATTAGCGTTTTATTTATATTTTTATTCGGCATTTTGTAAAACCAAGAAATTAAGTCATATTTCATGAAATTTTCTTGATAAAGTGTGTTTAAAGATGCGCAAGTAATTAGTATTGCAAAAATAATATATAATTACGATGTCATACACGCAGAGATAGTTCGAAGGTGATTTTAGGCAACATCACAAGAGTTATATTTAACGTTAGAAGAGAATCAGTCAATCTGTTTTTGAAATACACTATGAAGTGTTTAGTAACTTTTTCATCGTTAATTTCATCGTCGCTGAGTAAATATAATAGAATTTAATGCAGTGGTTTTGGAAAAGAATCAAACTAGTAATTAGGTTATTTTAAATGTTAGATAAGAAATATTTTCAAATTCCGTAATTGGTCCTTACGACCAAACTTTGAGCACGTTTTGACTAATCAGAAATATTTATTAAAATATCCCTCTCGCCTACCTACGAAACTGGAATATTGTGTATTCCATATAAATCATTTTAAATTGTCTACTAATATCCAAGTAATACTGACTGGCGCCTCAAATTCTACAATTTTCTTTTAAATTCAAATCTTATTTTATTACGTAATAAATGAGATTTGTCACCCTACCAGGATGGTTTAAAATTTTTTAATTTATTTGAATATAACAAGGGTTTACCAATTTTAACAATGGGTTAATATCGCGTGTGAATATTTAGTAATAAGTAAGATGTAAGGTTCTGCATTTAATAAGTTTGTAATCCTATATATTGACGACTTAAAAACACGATTCATAAATCAAAGGGAGATTATATAATTTCTGGTAAGAAACGGAAAAGCTGATTACTTAATTTAATATGCCGGGTTTAAGTCATTCAATATTTTATCTAAAATATCCATGAACTCTTTAAGAACCGTATATATTCATGGCAATTAGTTTAATTACAGGCAACCCTGATATCATTCTGTAACAAATTCTGTAACAAAAGTTTTACATTCTCTGCATATACATACGGAATGTTTCATAAATTTTATTAAAATTTTATTAGGAAATCTATCTGTGGCATAGTAAGGAAAATGACGATACAATTAATTTTAGAATAATTGAAGAAAAATAAGAGCGGTTTGGTAATTGTTACTAATCTTTAATTCTTTTGTTTGATAATGTGTCAAGGAAAATCTATTGCCTTCACAGTTTTTTAGTTCAATTTGGTTATAGATACTTTGAAAAATCCTCAGAAAGTTTTCAACTTCGTAATTCGCACTACAATTTGATTCTGTAATGTCTTTCACAATTTAACACATTTGTCCACCATTTTTAACCATGTCCGAGTGTTTTGTATTTCCTCTTATATTTTTTACTCCTATTACCATTAAAATCTGTTAAAACTACAAATTAATTTTCATTGGAATTAATAATGTATTATTCTTAATCTTAAGATAACCCTTTAAGAACCAATTTCCCTTCATTTCTTTGCGAATTTCCCATTCATGAATTTTATATGGTAAATTTTCTTCGTCTCATGCGTATCATAATGATTGGTTGGAGAAAGCCCATTGGCAGTCTTCTATAGTAAAATAGCAATCAGCTATTCAGCACCACAAGCAATGTAGCGGTCAATCTTGGACCATTTTAAAAAAAGTGACATAGATCTAGGTAATTACGGTATGATAGATGGAATGTTGGAGGCGCGGAAAGGCACTGGATTATACTTAATTGAAAGTCAGGTGGCGAGGCAATAGTATATTATATCACTATTTTCTAGACTAAATTGTTATTTTTCTCCGAGGAATTTGTAGTAGGTTCCTACTACTTCGCTTAGTTTAGTAATTTTCGTTAAACATCGTGATTGCATAAAGATTTCCTCAAATTCAATTGATCAAATTGTACAATGTATATACATAGGCTACCCGTTTATGAAAAGATTAAACTTATAAATTCTAAACTCGAATCGAATTCAAAGTCAAATTTTATCTTGCATCAACAATAAACTATTTATTCCAATTGTTTCTTCATCTAATCTTTCATTTAATACTCCTATTTAATTTCAGGCAATGCAAGAGGCATTAAAACTATCAACAGACACCGATATGCATGAATGGTTTTTGGAACGTGACCCTAAAATTCAACAAGTTATATTGCACGATAAATCATTAACAGACGCACTTGGTACATTACCGATAAAAACAGAACATTCATACAGTTTAAATTCAGATGGAGATTCAATGCCGGACTCACCACACAGTTTACAAAATAAAATGGATGGTAAAATTTCGATTTAATAAATATTAACCACTTCCCTTAGAACTTATAAATATTTAAAGAAACTGTAAGGAAATATCTAAAATATATTTGAGTTGAGTAAGATAGATATAAATCGGTTAGATTAAGGAAGTTATCAAATTTTAACTTGATGGTATTTTAAATTATTCATCAATTTCATAATCAACACTTTTAGAGTTTTTAAATTGAAGGGCATGCAAATATTGATAAATATTTAAATTTAAATATTCTCTTTCGCAATTGCAAGCTAATTAAGTAAGTTTTATATTTTACAGGGAATTTATCATTTAATTTTATAATATAAAATAACTCTAAATCAACTGTTTAAATATACATTTGTTCAATATTTACTCGTTAAGTAAACGTAAAAATGAATTAACAGCTGGATAAATGAAGGAAGACAGGAAAAATTCTATTTTCTGTGTTTTAAATTGAAAATAAATAAAAATATATATTTATTGATTTAAGGGCACTTGCGTAATTTTATCTGTTTTTGCTCTTACATAGTGATAGAGATATTAATTTACTTGTCAAATTGGCGATAAGCCCTCCGCTAACATATTAACTAATATTTAACGATCGAACCTTAAGCATTTTGCAACAATAAAGAACAATGCATATTATCAATAATTTTTTTTATTTTAAAAAGCAATCGATCATAACAATAAATAAATTCATTGGCCACTGCGAACTGCATTCTTTGAATTCATTTCTCTGTTTCCCATCAACTTTCGCCAGCAAATGGGATAATTATTTTGTTGATTTCGACTAAATTACTACTCGATTCCGTTCGACTAAATTACGAAACTCAATTACATTCAGAAATAGTTACAGTGGATCGGTTTACATGCTGTTTGGCATCAGCGGATCTTAGTAGTTTCAAGAGGATGGCGCTATGTGCCGTATTGCCACCGGGATCGATGCGATATTTGATTCAGAAAGTACAATTGAATTCAGAAAATTCTTTCCTAAAACACTTCAAATATTTTCCTGAAATATTTAAAAAATCATATTGAATACAAAAAGATTTAAAGTATTAAGTAAGTGGGTATCTTATTGGTCGGGACGCCGTATAAGTTGGAACAGCTGTATTTCTGGGATTTTCGGTATATATGCAGTCATTGTTTTCAGACCTTTAATACTCCTTCGCAACCGTCCTATAAACGGGTAGTTATTAGTTATTTTTCATGTAATTTTTAATTTTGGAATGCGGTGGTCACACAATAAATTAAATGTGAATACATATTATAAAAGAAAGGAACAAAATATTGTTGGTTAAGACAATTTTTAATAGCAGATATCATCCTTTTATAGATTATCAAATTGAATTGAAAATGTTAATTTGGTATATCGTGATTTATATGTCTGAGATTATGAATGCAAATGGCAGGTAATATGGAAATTGGTATCAGGCGACAAAAAATAGTATATCTTATCCAATTGGTATATTAGTTCCGCCTCCACAGTATCACCAAATGGCAACCAATAACAAATTGCTAATTTCCGAAGAAATCACAGCCCAGGAACATAAATAATGAAATAATTTATGTTATTTATGTATTTTCCAGTATATTTGTTATTTGATGGAATCAATTTCTTTTCGCAATTTTATTGAGGCTTAAATTTCATCAATTTACCACTTTTTTTCCTTGACTTCATTACTGTTATTTATTCTTAATAAAAAATGCATGGCACATAATTTCCGTGCTTCATTTTTTTATTGAGCGTTCACGGCGCGTAAATTTATTATTTTTTATTTGAAATTAAATTGAGAGGATTATTTTTCAAGTTGAGGAATGGAGCTTATGGGAAAATATTAACAGTTTAATGCCGTAAAATTTGATAATTTATCTCTTCATTTTCGAATTTTATTCGTAAAACTTTCGATATAACTACCTTCGATATCCGCGATATCATTTTGTATACAACATTTTATGGTGCATTCTTGAAATTCTTATATTTGCTTTTTAATTAGTTAATTGCATATGAATTGATAATTATGCTATATTTTTTTTTAAATTATAAGAAATATCGTTTGAATTATGAAGAACTAGTTTGAATTATCATAAATATTATATAATTTTATGTAAGGTATTGCTATATCTATGTAAGGTATAATTAAGATTATGCCTTACATTTATATTTATTAGTTAGGTCTGTACGGTACACACCCCGAGCCACGTAAATTTGCCATTTACAGAATTTTAATATTTTGTTCATTTATCGTATGATTAAGCTTTTTGTGTATCCTACTGAAAGTTGACTAATTGAAATAGTCGATAATCTCAGAGACTTTTATAATAAATTGGAGGAAAAGTTTACATGCAATTCACGGTATCGTTTTAAAAAGTTTCTTATCCTTATATTCATATGATATTAGTCTTTTAGAAATATCTGCGTATGATAGATTTGGCTCAGTCTAACCACAATAAACTTATTTCTCGGTAACTTAAAATCTAACTTTTACCCGTCATAAACAGTATACAATAAAAATTGCTTCTGGAAAACCGATTGTGATTTATTTTATTATTGTGAACACTTATGTATGTTGTCGGTGGCTACAAAATAGCGCTAAGAAAGTCACGTGGAGAGACAATATATGAACATGAATTAAATTATGTGGGAATAATTCAATTCTCAAATTTCCATGTCGGTGGGCGTATACTGTATATCCCAAAATAATCTATTCAGAATTTAAGAAAATTAGCTTCAGTAGCATCTTCACCTAATCCTTCAAATTAAGATAAACATTCTTACATTATATCCATAGTCTGGGCAAACTCCATTCATAGTCTGGCGTAAGAATTAGAAAGAAAATAGAACAACAATTCGATTGGGAATTACTAAATTGTGTTACATTCCTTAACGACATTTTTAATGATTAGGTATAAGCAATAGGTACTACGAAGGTATGCATGAAAATATTTTTGCAAGTGACGACTTCTATTTATTTCTTTAAAATACTGATCACAGACACACATGAGAATCGTGACTTGATTTGACAAATTCGATTTTTATTAAGGTAGAATGGAAAAATTATATATAATACCCGTAAGAGGTGATTTAGCTGCTATGTCAAAACATTATTGAATCAGGGAATTTTTTCCTTTTACCATTTAATTATATGAATCACAAATAATTTAACTCTCAAAATAAAATACATATTTGATTACAAATAAACACAAAAGAAAACTATATCGCTCTGAATTTCAATCGCTAACTTTTCGCTCGTCGGTTGCTGCCGGACAATTTATAGAAGGATTACATTCAATTCTTTGGAAAAGATATAACCACGAAAGAATAATTCATATTATAAAATAACTTCAAAAACGCACTATAGGGATTGTTCCGCTTTTTGCATTTTTATTTAATTAAAATAAAACAAAACGGACATTTATTGAAAAAACTAATCAAATTAGGATTAAATTTATATTTATTGCCTTCTTTTTTTAATATCTAGACTAGAGAATATAATACAATAACACTTACAGCTCTAAATCCTATTGCCCATCACTCTACCTTTTACCATACTACGATAAGTTTCTTTTATTTAATTCCTTCATTCGATTCCTTTATTTATTCCTCGTTTTCCAATTATTATCCTTACGCCAATTATCCTTCGTCCGAAGGGTCCTTATACGATCCTCGATTTCTGTGTGACAACTTCCCGTTTGCTCACCAAAAAAACACTTAGACACTTCTTTTCCATTCGGCGCCTGGTACGTACTGAACTATCTTTATCGTCTCCGATGGCCACACCTAGATTATCGTCCCATGGTTCTCTCAGTTATCAAAATTATTATTATTTTCATTACCTCAACCAATATTCGTTTCCTGGCGGCTTTTATTTTTTTTTCTTAAATTACGAACGATAGTTGGGTACAATGATGGGCGCCTATTATAGTGATGGGCACTCATCTAATTTTTAGCTTAAAATCTAAGTACACATAAATAAAAGGGCATAAATATAAATAAATATAAATAAAATTGTGTAACGCTAAAGGCGTTACAGGATAACGCACTCCCTTTACTCGGGAATTTTCGATAAATTGTTTTCCGATAAATTATCTCTTCGATCAAGTGTTTCTGGTCAATTCTTTAACGTAATTGTCCGCATAGCGACATGATGCGTATCAATCTCGAATCTTTAATTCCACTTTAAGTTCTCACAAGGCGTTTCCCCCTTTTTGCACAAAGTATCACCTTACAATAAAATGTTGCCACTATCCACAATCACTAACCACAATCAACTCGTGAACATTTTTAGGCGATAATAGATTTATCATAAGTACCTATATTTGCTAAACATGTATGACAATTGAGAACTTCTTAGAGCAAGTTGAAACTTTAATTAGTTATTTATGTTATGTTAGTTTGTGACTTTAAAAGTTGACGAATTGTAAAATGAATTCGGAACGCCGCACAGTGGATGGATTCCATATAAATGATTCATCAAAAAATCCGATTCAAGATTATTTATTTTAGACCAGTTAAAGGGCAGTCTGAGTAACATGAAAAATATTAATATTTTGTTCAATCATACAATGAAAATAGATCAACGGAGCATCTAAAATACAACTATTTTTCTAGCTTTGAAATATTGGTAGGTAGGTAAATTTAAAACTCTATAATATGGAATACATTTATTTCCGGAATTATTTTTGATTAGAATTATATTGTATTATTTAGTGAATCTAAATCGCAGAAGCTCCCAAGTTCAAACCAACTCTTACATTTTAAATCGGTATTCTAATGCGAAGTAGTTTTTTTTTATATTCTGAACTCTGGTAGACAATTTCTCGAAAGTGTCGCTATGTGTCAAGTTCAAATTAAGTAAGAGTCCATAACTCCCTAGCTAACTATATCACTAAAAATCTCATCCCTATACGTCCCTATCAAATTCTCCTTTTGCGTGAAGCTTTTTTACAGCCCACAACGGTATATGGTGCTATAAATTATAAATGATCTTGTGTCTTGAAATTTTCCATTCAAATAACCAAATTGTTTTTAAAACTCTTCAGAGAGTAAGTATTCTATATTTCACTCAGTTTTTAAAAATGCCCAAAACAAAAAACGCTCAAATCGCTTAAATACAGACGGCTACCTGTATGAATCAGCAGTATAAATAATACGAGTTTTTATTGTATACACTCAAATTATCCGCGAGTATATAACAGTTGGGCTGAAAAGTTCGTATCGTTTCTATGAGAGGGCGCCACTATAATTAAATCCATATCATGTTTAGTTAGTACCAACCTTCAAAAGATACGTGTATAAATTTGACAGTTGTCGGACTATTAGTTTGTGGGATATAGCATTTTGAGTGAAGCAACTTTTGTTATTTTGAAAAAATGGATAAAGTGGAATTTCGTGTGTTAATGAAACACTATGGCAAAATTGAAAGAATTGGGCTTCGAATTGCTTCCACATCCACCGTATTCTCCAAGAGATCGATGAAAGAGGTAATCGCCGGGACTAAGGCCTATTTTGCAGCAAAAGACAAATCGTACTACAAAAATGGTATCGAAAAGTTGGAAGATCGTTATAATCGGTGTATCGCCCCCGATGGCAACTATGTTTAATAATAAAATCGAATTTTGCCAAGAAAATGTGTTTTTCATTAAAACGATACGAACTTTTCAGCCCACCTGTTAAATTACTAGCTTAGATGAGAACCTCATTAAGCGATTTGCCGGTATTCTGCTATTAATAACATGTGGGAGAAAATTGAAAATTTTCGAATTTGACGTTTATTACATGCCCTCCAGCGTGCATCAATTGCTTATACATGGTGCTGATATCTGCAAGAATTTCCGAATAATTCCAATTGGTAACTATCTCAGGACGCGCAAGAGGTGGTAAACAAAGAATTTAGAAAACTTAGAGAATATAATTCAAGGAAATTCAGTCGAAAGGCCAGAAATGATGATTTACTGGACAATTTATTAATATCGTAGGATCCTTATTTATTCCATATTCAGCCAGTAAATACATATAAAATTAAAAACAAATGTTTGAAGAAGCAATAATGTTGCTCGACCAGGCAGAAATATCGGAATTAAATGTGGAAACGACAGAATCAATAGAAGCAGAACATAAGGAATTTTTTAATTGTACCTAATAATTGTAATAAATTATGTACCTTCTCCGTACTAAAATAAAAAAAAAAGTTTTTTTTTTTTTCAATTTTAGCCCAATAATATAGTAAAATGGTTAAATAATTTTATGGTAAAAGAAACTTCCAGTTCAACGTCAAAGGGTTAATTTCATATTTAGATATCAGACAAGTTTCCTCGTCGTTTAAGGTACTATTCTACTTTGAGTTACGAAAAAAACTAGTTTTTTCAAAAATTTATTTCTCGTTTATTACTGCACTTATTCAAAAATGGCAGAAGGCGCGGTGAGACATGTGAAAAATGAGAGGACTTGCGAGTGACACGATTTCTCGGAAACTATTCATCAGATTTTAATGATTCTTATCTCATTTTGTACATTTTGTTCTTATCTAGTGCCACATTCAGAATGAGCAAAAAATATTGAATCCCCTTCAAATGTCAAAACTTTTAATAAAATCGGGCAAAACTACCCATTTTTGCCGCTATTTTTTAGCCAAAAAATAAAAAGTAATGAACATTTTTCTTTCATTCTGGATGCGGC
>JANTOP010004962.1:0-17192 GCA_027564815.1 Symmerus nobilis
GAACAGACTAAGATGGCGGAGATTTGTTGATGCCTTATGTTCCCGCGAGGAATAAAAGACTAGATGATGATGATGATGAGCTCTGGGGACTTTAATCAAGTTTTTTCTTTGAGGAAATACGAAATTTCGGGACATTAAAATTATTTGGATAACAAATAGGTGTCCATGCCTATCAAATTATATTTCAAACTTATAAAGCTCGATTCGAACTTCTAAATTATCAAAAGCTTTTGTAGTAAAATTTATATTTTTGATTAGAATTGAATTAATCAAATAAAAAGTAAACCTTAAAATAAATATAAAAATATTGTAATTAAATGGTTTTGGTAAGCTTTCGAGATTTTCGCAGATATTGTTCCAAAAATATTAAATTTCACTCAAAATCAATTAATTAGATGAACCAAAGATTAATTAGATGTTTCTCTAAAAATCCTAGAGTAAAATTACGAATTTTTCTACAATTGAATTCCCCAAAATGTATAATCTTTTATAAGAATCTGACCTTCTTTATTCAAAAACTTGAAGTTCATGAATTTCTACCTCGATATTTGAGAAGCAGCATTCTATACAGAGGTAGACCAATGTAGGGGAATTGGGTAAAGGATCGAAAAGCAATTTAAATGAAATTTTTCCTAGGAAACCATTATTGATATTTGATTTATTAAAATTACAATTATAAAATACGACAAGAATTTTTATTAAAAAATTTATTTATATTATATAAATTTCAGGCGTTTTCACCGAGATGCCCTTCAATTGTTACAGGTTGCTGTGTCCACCATCGATTCTTAATCTAAAAGATTTAAAATAATAAGAAATTACTATTGTTACAAATGGAAGTAATTAGAATTAAAATTAATTAATTATTAAAATTCTACCTTACCTCTTGTATTAGCTGTATTACTGGAGTAATTTCCCGGTTTTGAGATAAAAAATCATTAAAGCCAATTAATTACGAGCTTTCAAAAATTGATTATTTTCCGACGATTTCAATTTTAAAATTTTATAAAAAAAATGTTGCCCCAATGTTGGAAGTTCATTTGTTAGGAAAATTCCTTGCAGACATCTGATTGGTGTTAGCCTTGAATATATCAGTTCCACTGCTACATTTTCCTGAATCTACAGTCTCATTTGAAAGAAATCTTCATTACTTTATCTAGAGATCAGAATTCAATCAAGAAAATTCTCATTCAGAAATATCTCGATGATTTTTGGGCCATTGTAATTTTGTCAATTTAAAAATGTAAAATGATTGGTCATTTTCTAGGTTTTCCCTAAAACTTAAAATTGTATAAGAAAATGATTAATTCATTTTGACCAGCTCATAACTGACTTGAACATTTTATTTCCCCTGAAATCCTTAAGATACTTTCTAGTGTAACTCATAAAGTATTCAGGGAAAAACTTTCAGCCAAATCGGGTGAAGTTTTATTCAAAAAAAAAATTATTTAAAAATTTTGGTCAAAAATAGCCAAAATTTACTAAGGAAAATCATATATTTTTTGAAAGCCCCTAAACTCGCTCAGAATTTTTTTTTTTCCGAAAATCCTGAAATTACTCTTTAGTTTGCCTCATTAAGTATTCAGAAAAAAACTTTCAGCTAAAGAGAGTGAATTTTTTTTTAAATAATCTTAAATTAGAGAATTTTATCAAAAAAGAGGAAGAAATTGACTGAAGATTGTTAAGAAAATTCATAATATAGTAAATTCTCAATAAAGTAAAGCCGCTATTTTACCAATCCGAACAGCTTACCCATCCGCCAGATATATTTTTCTCGGCATGCCCCCTTAATTTGTCACCATTCTCACTAAATTTTTCGAAATGATTCAATTATTATTAGTTAGGACGAACGGGATTTTTATAAATAATCTAGAAATTTGAAAGTTCGCTCGGGATAGTTCTCAGAATTTTTGCGTCAATTAAAAAACTTCTAGGTTATCTAGAAATTGGTTAGATTTTAGGATTATTCATATGTCGAGGCGTCTTTTTATTAGTTGAAACCGCTTGGGTAAAATCAGGATTACATTAAGTCGACTCTCTGGTTAATTAAGTTAAATTGGTTAGTTTGAAATTTCAAGTATTATGAATTTTCTTGCTCATTTTAGGTGCTTATAAACCTGTCCAGAAATTCCAAGAAAAGTAGGAACAAGATTACTTATAAAATGCTTTAAATCCCGGTCGAGGGGACATAAGAAAGTTACATTTAGCTAAGAGCTAAATACTTCGGGTTGCGGCAAGGCGAAACGTTCCTTTTCAACATTTTCAACATTTCAACATTAGATCATTTTCTGGAAGGGAAATTTCCAAATAAAATCAAGTTTTCAATATTCAAGATAAGAGGCTTTGAACCAAATTTGATAGATTATTTAATAGTATTTTTTTGGGAGAACCTTTTCCTTGACTTTATTGGGAAAGTTTAGTAGAAATTATTACGATGGAAAATTTTCAAAGATCAATTTTTATTACAAAAACTATTTCGTGCATGGATCATTTTGGGGATGTATTTTACGGCAGGATGATTTTGACATAAAATTTCCCAAAACGGGTTGGGATTTTTTAAATATTTTTTGGTGGGACAGTAACTGTAATATTTGCACATTGCGGAATATTTTTTGGGAAATTCGAAAAATTCGTGAAAGTCCGAAATGGACAAATTTAGAAAAATCATGAATTTTTAAATTTTCATTCATATTCTTCAACGGCAAATAAATATTAAAATTTCGAATATAAGGTATTTTAGTAGTAAAGTTGGGACCGATGTCTAATTTAATTTCAAGTAAAAATAAGTGCACGCAAGTACATAATAAGTTATTTAGATAAATTTTATGCACACGCGGTGCGGTTTATTTTTGATGGTTTTGTATTTTATTTTTACTACACATTCACACAGAGGAATTTCTTTCTATTTGGTGGCTGAAAAAATAATATTATTTAAAGCATTTTACATGCATAATACGTCGAAAATTCACACGTGTACATTTTCAATTTTTATATTATAAAGATCTCTTATTTATAATGTAACTATGCTGTTCTAATGTTGGATATGTTCCACTATTATTAAACGGGGAATGAAAAAAAAAAATTGAACTCATTCATCGTTATGTCCTCAGCGTCTTAGAGTATGAAAATAGCATTTTTCATATTATTTATTACTATTTGAACAACCAAATTTACGTCTATGAAAAGAATCTCTGTTCATTACCAACTGGGTAATATACTTTATTTTGTGGGACCCGAATGAATAGTTTCAGCTGCTTCTGTTCTATTTTTTCCTATCACACGGCATTTTTTTATATGTTTTCATATAACCAAACCAACTGCCTTTACGCTTCTATAATTAAGGTTTCATAAAATTTCGATTGAATATTCTATAAAAGTTTTTTTTTAAGAAAGCTCTAAGTCTTTGTTGTTGGTTACCAAGTCTTCGATACACCTTTTTCTAAAAATCCGTAAGATATTTGATTTCTTTAAACGATTGGCATCTGCATGATTTTATAATAATAATTTCTTCGGACGATCTACTTTGTGACTTGCAAAAATCAAAAATTTAATATTTAATGTCGCAAGTTTTTCAAAAACAAATTATTTTAAATTTAATCCCTTAGGAATCAATCTACTACTCTATTTATTCTTTAATAATTGACGTTAAAAATGCATGAATATTATTCTATGAAATCATGAAGTCTAAAATTTCTATAGAGAATTATTCCTAAAATTTATACAAAAATCTGAATCTACTCCCAAAACCTATAAAATTAATAGAAGATATCCCAATAAAAAATATTCGCTAGAATATTGGCATTACAATTCCGCACCACAACCATAACTTTAATTTCATAAAAATACCGAAACGAAACCGAAAATTAATGAAGAGATTTATTAAGGGAATTTATGGGAAAAAGGGTATCTAGGACGATTTTATAGAATTTTTCTCACCGTATTCCGGAAAATTTGATTTTTCGGAAAATTTTCTTTAAGAATCGCAAAATTTGATTACCTGAAACCAAATGTAAGGCTGTAATGAGGAGATTGTAGAACAAACATTTTCGATATATTAACACCCTGATTTTATAGAGGTTGTTATATTAAAATAACAGGTAAATGGGTTCTTTTCAGGACAAGGGCTAGAATTTTCCGGAAAACATAATATTTTAAAATTACGAAGTAAATTCAAATAGAGGATTATTCGGGTAATTAATTAATACCTTAAGATTAGGGAATCTCCTCACAACATATATTTTTAAATTCCCATCAAAAATCGACTTGCAAAAAAAACCAATAAATTCAATCGATTTTCGTTCAAGATTTGACTAAGGATTCCTATGACCAATTTTTTTTTCAAAAAATTAGTAATATAATAATACCCCAAAATATTTCAAAATAATCAACAAAGAAATTTTGATAAGAAAATCAAAAATCAAAAATAACCTTATTCGGTATTCTAGTCTAGAGGCATGAATTTCGGGCGGTTTACTGAAGACAAATCTGTTACATAGTAACCCAAAAAAGTCTTTCTTTTACAGGGTGATCCAAAAAAGTTTGAGTTGATAATTTTTTTTTCTTCTTACAGTGTGACCCAAAATTTTTTCTCTTACAAGGTTACCCAAAAAATTTTTTTACTCGAAAATTTTTTTTCTCTTACAGGGTGACCCAAAATTTTATTTCTTACAGGATGATCCAAAATTTGTTTTCTTAAAGCGTTTTCACTTCAGCAGTATGGTCTAAGCGCACATGTTTTTTGATATTTTAAGATTATATACAAATTAACCGAAAAAAATGCTATAGCGGGCGGCATCTATACTAATTAAGAATCCGTTCGCCTCTTTTGTTTCAGATGACCAGAAGGGTTGAAATCATGTACGCCAGGACATCCTTTTCTTTCTGGACCTCCCACTTTGCCAGCTAATAACTTTATGAATTTTGAGTTTTTTTTTCGGTTTATTTTTATGTAATCTTAAAATATCATTAAACAAATGATAAAAAAATGGATATTAAAAAATTTTTTGTTTCGTTTGTACAAGGCTTTAAAAACCACCCGAAGTTCATGCATCTAGACTAGAATACTACCTTAATATAAAATAACACCTTTCTTTTTTCGATAAAATCCTTCTATTTATAAAATATATCTGACATACACGGGGAAAATGTCAATTTCTAGAAAATTCTATTAAGGAATCGGAAAATCTAATTAAGAGAAATGAAAATCAAAAAACAAAATTTTTCTAAAAATCAACCTCTAGATTTTGTAGGGGTCAATATGAAGAAGGGTACATCAGGAAAACGGTGACTTTTGAGGGAAACGGTTATAAATTCACGGAAATGTTAAAATTTTAAAATTTTGAAATGAATTGAAGTAGGGATTAATTTATGTGAATTAATTTATAACCGCTTTCCTCAAAAGTCACCGTTTTCCTGATGTACCCTTCTCCATATCGACCCCTACAAAATCTAGAGGTCGATTTTTAGAGAAAGTCTGTTAATACTTTAAGTTCAGGATCCACTTACAATTCATATTTGTAAAATTTGGTCATAGAAAATAACTCTGGAATTTACTCAAAATTTTTCCTTTTGAAATTTAAGTGCTGTTGTATTTCAATTTAAAATAGAAATACTTCAGTTATTCATTAACAATAAAATCTTATTATTTACGTAAAATATAGTTTTCAATTATTTTTTTATATTTTTATTTTATTTATCAAGAAAAAATAATTACAAATAATTATTACACAATAAAAGGCTTGTTTTTGAGTGAGGGGAGGGAAATTTAATTATGTAATTAAATAATTAATTATTCAGTAAAAAAAATGAAAATGAAATAATAAAATCTAAAAAATTAAAATCGCTCCGGTTGCATGATTTGTTGACGTATCCTTCGCTACATCCTTCAACATTTGAATCGAATTTCCTGTAACGGCTTTTCGAGCGTTCAATTGATTCGCCTCACTTTTCAATTTGTTCGCCAACATTTTTGTATCGCCTGCCTGACGTATCTAATGCGCATCGGACGGAGACGTTGTTTGAAGTGATTATTAAACACTTTCTGATGAATTTTGAACTTGTAAGTTGAATCCCTAAAATAAAATTTATATTCAGAAGGTGGAAGAAATTTGAGTTCAAAATTAGATACCCTTCAATGTTTCTTCACCTAATGCAACAGCATCTCTAGCGGTCGTATATAAATTACTCATCTACTCTAATATACCTCATTTACGAGTCGTTGAGCTTAAGATTAAATATAAAATTAAAAATTACCGTATAAATTGAAATCTCGTAAAATTTTCTTTAAAAAGTTAAATTCGATAATCTATTTCTTGGAAAAATGTATTTTCAAATATTGCTGGGTTTTTAAAAATTTGTTTGAATATTTTGCGATGATGTTTTTTTAGTTTTAAATTTTAAACGAAAAAAACGAATAACTTTAAAATAAATTATTGAAAAAAAAAAAATATTTCGCGAGAAATGTCCAAAAATTTCGTAAAACGTTTTACAAAATTTTTTTTAATTCTGATTCTAATTTTCTAATTTTCTGAAGTCTGATTCTAACCGAATTTATCCAGCCGTTACGATTTTTTTTTCGCTTTTCCCGGCTTGTTCCAGACTCCCCTAAATTTCGAACCTTTCTTATGGTTCTACGATTTTTTTCCAACCTTTTCAAATTTCTGCCGAATTTTTTGCCGAATCTGTTAATGGACGCGTATTATTTGGGAAATTCACCCGATTGTTCGAATTGAAGGAAGAGTAGAATGAGTGAGCTTCTTAGAATTAATAATTCATCTGTTTCAAATTCAACCAATTACTCCACGTGCTGTCTATTTTATGTCCCTCGGACGACAACCTTACGTAACCCATATCAATTTATATATACCCTTCTCGCCTCTAATTAAGATATTTTGACAACAATTCCCACTTGCTAAAAGTTTGAATCTTTGAAAATTACAAAACACGTACCACACTAAACATTCAATCAATTTTCCGGTGAAAAAAAAACCCAAACAACTTCGAGAAACGAAATTTTTCCTTCCAGATGGTTGGAGTTAGTCAAAATCCATATTGAACATTTGTTCAAGTGAATTCCCATAAGAAATCAAATCGTTTATATCCCCAGAAAATGCCGAGCGAAATTAAAATTTTCACCCAGAAATAGAGGGATGAAAAACAACAACAACAAAAAAAAATAAGAGAAATATTTGTTTGATGATTTTATATTAAGGGCGTTTTATTTTAGTGGGTGAATGAAACCAAAACCCAGAACAGCAATAATATTAATGGATTGGGTGGTTGGGGAACACCGGGGATTGTTGGATAAGAGCTTTCTCTTGTATTGAAATTCAATCTCATTTCATGGTTAGATATATAAGAGATCGTATTTTATATTTCATCTCACGTAGAGAATGGTGGATGATGTCAATAGGGGAGTTGTATAAGTTGACTGCCATGGATACGAGACCGTATCCAAGGTGATCGGATAGAAGGGCGGTTTTCCGGGACCCCCCATTCAACGCCATATTTTTAAATGGCTTCGTTATTGATTGATCAAAAAACATGCGCTTTTTAAAGCTCGTATACCTTGAAATTATTTTCTCCAATAATCTCAATTTCTAATTAAGATAAAGTAAGACACGTCTTTGAAATAATTTCCTTATCTTTTATTTGAAATTACAACGGAAAAGAAGGGCGAAACTATATTAAAAACTTACACAAATAAATCACTGTTTATTGTATGTAATTTGGTTAAGTGAACTCTTGCAAGTGTAATCACTGAAACTTTATCATTAAAATGTATTATAATGAAATGGATTCGTTTTGCTATGGTGATTCTTCTAGTGGGGTGTGATTCCTATTATTAAGCCAAGAATATAAATCCTAATTTTGTATGAAAATTGTATTAAAGAAATTGAAATTTATATTCATATTCCGGTCGATGGGTTGGTGTATAAGGAAGACTTATAAAATGTAAAATCTATTCTAAGACACGTGTCCTTATTAGTCAGTTTTCAGTTTTGGGGAAAAATTTTCGTCCTACGAAATTTATTTAATTAAATTAAAGTAATTTATATTTATATTTAATTAAATAAAATAATAAGACAATGACCCGAATTATTATTTTCAAAAAAAAAAGAAAAAATTCGTTCAAAACAATATACAAAAATTTGCACATAAATTACTTTAATATTTTGAAATTGCTTAAAATACATTCAGAATTTCAAGGCATATTTGCCAGGAGATGAGGTAAAAATTTCCAATTAAAATTACGACGAAACGAGCGGCAAAAAAAAACTGCACAATAATAATAATATTTCAATTTTATGGTCGTTTTTAAGACACATTTGTGGTGAATCATTTTTTACATGTAACACCGATTTTTTTTTTTTAAAGATATTTTTTATATATAAAAGCTGACACACTTTATATTCTGTTCCTTGTCAGAATGACTTAAGTAAGTCGCTTTAACGAAGATTTCTTTTGAATATGAATTATCAGCGATGGTAGCGAATAAGAAAAAGAAGTATAATCTCTTCCAATGGATTACAAGACAAAAAAAAGGAATATTAAATATTTTAACAAACTGTGAATATAACAATTTATTAGAGATTATTAATAAAAGTCAGTACCAAGTTAAATGTTGAAAAAAAATCTTCACTGCATAAAACTGCAGATTAATTGTTTTTGAATATAAACGTTCTTCACGGAGGATTATAGAATTTTCGTAATAAATATTTTTTTCCAATTTATAATTCGATTCTTTTCCATTTTTTTAAATTGGTTAAGAGCGTTAATGGTTATTGCAATTTTTATTCGTTTTTAATATTCGAATTTCAAATGCAATTTATAAGCTTGAAGGTAGTAATTTTCTTTAGTAGAAGCCTGACTAAAAAGTAGTCAATTTGATTGTGCTGAAAATGTCCGTCGGGATTGGCCGTCGACCTTCGCATTGAATAGTTGAAATTAAATCGATTTATAAAATTACTCCAAGTAACCAACCTTTATTATTTATTTAATTGGAGAAATTAATTCTGTAGCCATTTTAAATAAATAAATTTTGATGTTAAAAGTACCCCAAAACTGAGGTACGATTATTTCACAAAAATTTCCGCCGAACGGCATATTCATGATTATTTGAGGAATGATTAATTTCTAGAATAAATATTTTATAAATTAACCCGTAAATTTGCTGGGAAAATATTAATTCTATATTAGTCATATATAATGACCATTGTCGTATCACCTTACCCTCAACTCCAATTTTTTCTCATTTTTCCTGAACTAATATTGAATCTGTAACCGATGGTTACCATTGCCATGTGCCATTCATCATTATCTATATTTCAGAATTATAATCTAAAAAATTAGGAATGTTAAAGTATATCCTGAAAGCGAGGAAAATATTACAAAAACTCAATTTTTCCAATCAATGATTTGTTGATTAATTAATTAATTGCCGGACCATTTTGCAGAATTATTCCAAAATAAATAACGAATATGTTAATTTTTCAAAATTTGAAAATAAGTAAACCCCCGAATATCAATGTGTATTTATATAGGACGTGTCAGCGGCGTGCAATCACTATACCTCCATGAGGTGTGCAGTATTTTATGACCTTAACAGAATGTTAGATTATCTTTAATAGTTTCATTGCATTTTGGTGTCTATCTGTTTGGTTGGTTCTGGACCTATCCGTTGGTTTGTCGGTTGTGAAATTTCATCTAAGACTTAATTAAGAAAATGTTCATCCTAATCTGACAGAGAAATAAACTAAAGGTTCAGAGAGGACATTGTATAGAAAACAATGTAGAACCCCTGATTATAGGGGGCGATATAAAACATATGGTTACCGACCAACTTTTATGTTTTAAATCCCCTTAAATGTCGATTTATATAAAATCTAAGAAGAATAATTAAGAGTTTTTATTATGAAAAAATTAACCGTTTCATAGCAAAAAATCGAAGCAAAGCAATCGATTTTATAACATTCTTCGGGCTATCATGTGGAAAACTTTAATTTCCGGGAAATTTTCTTTGGAAATCGGAAAATCTGGTTACGTGGAAATAACTCCAAGGGTTGAATGAAGAAATTATGAAACAAACTTTTCCATAAAATATATCCCCTGATTTTAGGGGGTCGATACAAGGTGCCATATGAAAAATGAACACTTTTTTGAAAAATAGTCATAATTTGCGGGGAAATTTAAAATTTCCAAATTTGGAAACGTATTCAATTACTTATTCAATACTTAACTCAACGCTTAGACGACTCTATCAATTACTTTATAAAACCCGGCTAAAATAAAATAGCCTTGGCGCCTCTTTGATGTATATCTAAATGCATCCTGACTTTCTAAATTCTGTCCAGGATTGCCGTTTCTAGCAAGTGCCTTTATAGTCTTCAGTCAACAAGATTTGATAGTTTCCCGCCCTTTTTCAACCTCCTTTGCATAATATTCGATTTATGTTCGTCCTTAAAATCTTAAAGACGATAAAACCTTGGGTAAAGCTGGCTAAATTTAGGAAAAATACGTGAAATATTTAGAAAATTGTAGAAAGTCGATAAAAATCCACCAATATCGAGACGGGACACAGGCCAAGAACTTGTTGAGTCATAGAAATTAATTAAATGCGGGAAATATTCCGAAAAAGGCAAATAAATTGTTAAAGTTTAAAAGAAAGTAAAAAAAAGTCTAGTCGCGTCTAGATAGAAGACGCGAAAACGCGAGATGAAACTCGGAAACGATAAGGGAAAAATTGTTAAGCTCGGGAAAAATCTAACAGTCCCAGGAGAATGTTAGAAAATCAGAAAAACTTGAAAAAGGGGGCAGAAGAGTTGAGAAAACGTATGAATAATAGGAAGAAGTCGATGTAATGGAAAGTAGGGAAAAATTCGATTAAATTTCGGTAAGATGCAGGAAATGCCAGGACATATTGGAGAAATTTCAAGAAAATATCGGGAAAAATCCAATCAAAATAGGGGGAAATTGGAGCAAAAGCAATTTCTATGAAATTTTTTTATTGATTTTAAATGTTTTAACCAAAAACATAAATTTAGCGGATAGATCACCACTCCACAGCTGGAAACTAGTGGTAAAATTCTACGGAACTGAATAACTCTTCAATTAGACAACTGTTTGTTATGAGGCAAGTCAAATTATACTGCAAACAACTATCGATAGAAAATACAGGAAAGTCGAAAAAATATCGGTAAAAAGTATGGAAGAAGTCGGAAAATGTAAGAGGAAATTTGGGAATGCTAGGACAAGTCAGAAAAATATTATTTATTGGGTTATTTTATCAATTTCGAAATGGAATCATTTAAAGGATGATATGAAATTTTAAATAAATTTTAAGTAAATTTTCAAAAAATGGCCTTAACTTCCTGGAAAATTTAAAATTTTAAAATTTGAGTTACGATTCATTTAACGGATGGTTTAGTTTAACTAAGCGCATAAAATCCTTAATAGATTATCTAACAAGTTATATATTTAAAATAACGTTGAAAATTGCTATTTTTCTTGTGTTTTTCTTTGCTCGCTCTCTACACATTTGGAATTTTCCAACAAATTTTCTTCAGGACGTTGAAAATCTAATTACGCAGTATTGTTCCCAAATGAATAATAAACAAACTGTTCTCTTCAAATTTTGAAAAAGTTAAACCCCTGAATTTTTGCTGGGAGTTTCCGAAAAACGTAATTATACATATAGTTGTCGCAAATATCTCTTTGTCGATTTATTAAAAAATAAATTAATTGATTATAGAAAATCCAAGATACATTAAATTAAAATATAAATTTCATCTCAACTTTTTTCCTTATTAAACTTCAGTCTGTTAAATTTATAAATAAATAATGACAGGATAAATTACCTTAACATACTTACCTTATCGAAAATCTTCAAAAACCCTTGGTTGATTTAGCACACAATTGTGCAATCCACTCACTTTTTAGATTAATAAAGTTACTGTGGAAACTTGATCCCCAATTTAAATTGTAAAATAGAAAATATGGGATATCCTACTTGCTATTATATGAATATTTTTGATGGGACCTCTTGGTCATTTATTGCAAAATTATCTTTATTCTTGGTCATGAGAATTGTATTTCAGGTTTCTATTTTATAATTTAATGTTTTGGGACTGGGTGAATTTACTGGGTAGATTAAAGCTATGCTTTCCTCCAGATTTCGTTCGCCTTACCTAAAAAATTTTAGATGACAGTTAAAACGAATGCAAGTAATTATATGGTGGTGCTTTCCTCCAAAACTTAAAAGAGCCAACCTTATTTTTGTAAAGAGAAATGTCAAATTTTAAAATCCCCTCATTTTGTTCGCCTAAAATTAATGGAATCGATGAAATCTTAAGTTTTAATTGGCAATTGCACATATTGCAAACATACATTTCGAGGAAAGCACCCTATTCATAAAAATTACTTCAAAAACAGAAATGAGAAACCTAAATTTATTTTAAGGTAAGGTGGCAATCATTGGAGGAAAGCATAGCTTAAGCCAACAAAAGCCAATTTTTAAATATTTTAAATTAATATATTTTTATTATGCTTAAAAGTTAAATTTTTTTCTCGAATTTCCATATTTTCATGATTCAAATTCAATTTTAAGATCAAATAAATTAAAATAAATTAAATAAACGAATGAACCGAAAGCGAATTATATTACATTATGTATTATTTCTATCCCTAACTGCCTGAAATTATATAAATTTAGACGAGAAGCCGAGAATATCATATATGTCGAGAAAATGCATATTTTGAATTTATCGATTTTTGACAAAAAGCATGGACTAACCCAAGGGTCGACAACCTTTCTAGGCTGCGGGTCAAAACCAACCAAAATGTGAGTATTAAGAAGTCATGTAAGTAAGAGTGAGAGTCAAGTAAGAGTTTCGGGTCAGTGATATTTTCATTTTAAAAATTGTCTTTCTTGGTGAATATGATGCCCCCAAACCATTTCCCTGCTTAAATGCGGGATAAAATTATTAAAGTGGAGCAGTAGCGTGCGGTCAACATCTCCATAAGATGTGCAGAATTTGTGTGCAGATTATATCGGCCGGAAAAAATGTAAAAAAGCAGAAAGTTGCTTTAACATTTAGCTAAAAATAAAAAAATAAATATTTCGGAGTAGTTTAAATTTATCTATAAGAAAATTCGTAAGGGCTCGTACCGAGAAATTTGAGTATCGGACATCGTAATATTTGATCCGGATTTGCCAATTATTTTCTTCGGGTCCAAAAAACTGTAATGATGCAGGAAGCTTCTAAATTACTTGGGGAAAAATACAAAAATATCAAAACTAAATATTTCGTTCAAAAGCTCTGCAATAACTTAAAAGCTCTCAGAAAGCTTAATTTTCCGAACCATTTTTCTTACATTTTAAAATCTATTTTATATCCAAACAACGATCCTTTAACGAAATTTAAATTTTTTTAAAAATAAAGCTTTTTCAACCTGGAAAGCTCATTGAAAGCTCAAAATTAAAATGTTATTTTAAATAATTTGGAATCGAATTTTTATCCGATTTATTAAAATTAAACGAAATATGAAATTTTGGCAGAAAGCTTATTCAAACTATTAAAAGTACAACGAATGCTTTAAGTTTCGAATTTAATTTTTAATTTTCAGCAATAAAAGTTAGCTACGATTTGTTGATATTACTATCAGGCAATAATAACTTGGACAATAATAACCTTCACTTTCGTCATTTGTTGATATATTGGGCAGAGATATACCTACCATAAGACATGAAGGATAAAACATATATGGAGGAAGACTGGCAGTTACGTAAATAAAGGTTAGGTACGATACCCGATACCGATATACTTACAACTAAATCATCTTAACAATGTCTCTCAAATAAAATCTACGACACTTAAATATATGAAAAAATATTCTGGTACTCTGGGTAGTTATTTAATTAATCATTCAAAAAATCTTTACTTTAAGTCTTCTTACTTTAAGCAAAAATCTTAATCAATCTTGAATTTGATAAGAATCTTATAATTTACAATTGACGACAAATATCATAAACGGACGGTTTATAATCAAATCTCAATTCAACTATCCGATAGCTGTCGAGTTGTATTAACATTTTTAAACATTTCCTTATGCTGCTTAAAATTTCAAAAAAAAAAAAATTAATAATCATCATTTATTATTTTTAATAAATCAGGTGAATTGCGGTAAATATTACGCTCCGAAGAACGTGACATATCATATTATGGGATCAAATCTTAAAGACTTTCAAGTTGCTTTATTTTCTTTATACGTTTGTTTTGCTTGTAAATATCTTTCAGAAGACAAGATGAATGTTATTATTATAGTAACATTTTTTTTTAAATCATATTTTTTCTTAAACAGATAGGTGGACCATTAAGTTCGGAGATGTAGTTTTAAGTTTTGAATAAGAATTTTATAGGAGTGACCCATCTTGCATTTAAAATTCTGCCGAGAATTAGAATTTAATTGACTGCCCACGGTTAGGTATGACTGTGATTGGTAAAAAGATCGTGATTTCAGATATTATACAACATAGAGTTATAATCTACCAATTTATACATATAAATCTAACATTCTCTAATGTTATAATAAAACCTTTCTTATAATACAGACTTGATTCCAAGAAGAGAAACAACATCTTATTATGCATACGTTTATATATATATATATATATATATATATATATCTTATAAAATAATAACAATATTAAAGAAAAATCAGTTCTTTTGTATATGGTTGTGTGTATGGTTAATATATTAACAGCACCTAAAGAAATTATGTTATTTTCATTTTGAGTTATATATTAAATATATAACAAACTAAATGATCTCAGGTGTGTATCGGTTAGTGGAAAGAATACCGAAATTATATAAGAAAAAGTAGCAATTGGATCAAATTCAGATAAGGTAGAGTACACGTAGAAAACTTTCGAAATCTGGTAATATAATTTTTTAATTATTCTTTTACAGATCACTAAAGTATAGACTGTCCCTATATCCATTTCCCTAACAATTTTAATATGATTTCTAAAATGTTCCCCATATCATCACAACTACTAATAGAAAATTATGTTGATTGGAGGCAAATAAGAAGTAAGTTTTCAAAAAAAAATTCGAACTAATAATAAAATAAGGTGAAACTCATTCAACATTATTGAAAGGAACTAATAATAAAATGAAGACAAAAAAAAAAATTATATGACGATATAGACGAAACCTTCGGTTAGTTTAAAAAGTTATAATATGATCGTGATCAACTAACATAGGTAGATATAGGCCTGCTAACAGTTTCTACTTAACCCAAAAGACCCGAAACAAACAAAAGATATATCATTTTTACCTTGACGATTAATCTAAGAAAATATTTGTTGAACTATGTTTTTCTGAAGGAATTTGAAGGGAAAAAAACAACATACAATTTAAACGATATTTGGACATAATATTTATCAGGCATAAAACCCGTAAACAAGAAGAAAATAATATACTTGTATAGGAAGTTTTACAATAATTTAATATGATCAAATTAAGTGTATAAATGCATGATATAAAGGATGAGATTTGATCTATTTAATGATCAGAAAAAATTGGAGCCAATATTGCAAATTAACGTCCAGATAAGGAGTTCTGTAGAAGACAAAATTGTTATTAATTGTCTTGAAAATCAAACAGAAATGTTGATTAAATCATATTGAATCTTAAGAAGAACGATTAATTTCTTTAACATATAAGAATGGAAATAGAAATATTTTACTTAAAACTACCTGAATTTTAAACGTTTTAAATTATAAGTTATGATAATAAAATGTTATAGCGAACGATACGGTGAATTTATTTAATCGTAGGCTTATTGAATAATTCAAAATTTTTAACATTCAGACTTTTAAGCTGAATGTAGTCGGGGATGGACTTATTCTTCCTGATTTTTTTAGTTTTTAATGAGACAGAAAATATCCGGTACGCTTTGATACTTTCTCGAAATGGTTGATTTTTTAAAAAGGAAATTTTCGTAACGAAACAAAAATCGGCCGAATTTATTGTATTTCTTACAATCTGATTTTTTAGGGGATTTTTACAATATAAGTTGTGAGGGGAGCCTCTACTCTTAAGATATTGATTGATTACCCTTGTCATTCCCTATTTGAATCCACTGCGAGATTTCGAAATTTAAAATTGTCCAATAAATTATGAACCATTTTCCAGAATAGCACCAATCAGGGCCGCCGCCCTAAAGTATAAAGTATTAGAGTGATAATGAGTGAAACAATTTTTTCTGTGTTTTTTTAATCGAAATTTCATTTTTATGATACATTGGCGTATTCATATTCCTTAAAATTCATTTTCCTCTTCCACCAAGTCGATTTATCTTTCCGTATCCTTTTTATGTAAGTTATTTTTCAGAAATCAAACTCAACCATGAGAGTTAGCAAATGGAAGTAAGCTGAGGTTAATAGCCAAATTATGTAGCTTTCTAATACATATCAAGGATAAAAGATAATACTTAATTTAAAGTCCAATTTTTTCAAAATATCTCAATAACATTTCAAATTTTCATAATTAAAGTACCTAATAAAGAAGGCTTGAAAGCTCATCGAAAACTTCAAATTAAAAGTTAATTTGATTCATTTTGGAATATCATATTTATTCGATTCACTCAATTTAAATTTAAATTGAAAGTTTTCGTAGAAGATTTTTCCCACCATTTAAGAGCTCAGCTTAAAAGCTCAGCTTTAAAATCCAATCTAATTTTTTTACGATTTCAAATCAATTTCTAACTAGATTATTAATCCTGCAACGTAATTGCAAATTTTTACAAATTTTCTGCAATAAAAAGGAGCAAAGTCTCGAATGCTTAAAATAAAAATTTTATTTTACATATTTTAGAATTTTATTTCCGTCTCATTCATTTCATGTATGTGAAATATGACATTTACGCGGAATAGCTTTGTAAATAATTAAAAACTCAAGGAAGCATTAATTTTATAATTGAATTCTATAGGTTTTTAAACCTATTTTACATCTAGATTAGGATCCTGTAACAAAATTTCAAATTTTCCAAAATATGGTAACACAGAAATCGTGAAAGCTCATCGAAAGCTTAAAATTGAAATCTCATTTTATACATTTGAGAATTTTATTTTCACCACATTCATTTATTTGATCTGAATTAAGACATTTTCACGAAAAAGCTCTACAAAT
>JANTOP010004973.1:0-17185 GCA_027564815.1 Symmerus nobilis
TCATTGACCATTTTAAGTTAATTGACAACAGGTGTATATGTTTTTTGCCTACTCCCATATACAGGAGTCTTCCGTACAATACTAATTCATAGTACGTGGGACCGCCAGCTTTACGTCACCATCCGAAATGACGCGGTTTACAGGTTCGATCATTGGGACGATCACAAATTATTGAAATAATAATTTTTTGTGATGTCGGCACCTGGGTTTGAACCTCGAACCTGCAAACCTCCCTCTTTCCAAAGCGGGCGTCATACCCATTATGCCATGGAAGAGGACAACCACCTACTTACCGAATTTTCGTTAGGAAAATCTGCATTTACCACAGATCAATGACCAATAAAAAATTTTGCAATTAAATGGTTTCTTGTATTACATAATCAACTACCAGGAAAAATACACAATTGAGGCGTTCACCGGACAAAGGGCACATTGGCCTATATGTCCTTTTTCCGGAGACCATTTCAAATGAACCGGCATATTCCAATCTGTCCACCCTCAAAATTTCGTTTTGATCCGGCATCGCTGGACGACGTGTTTTTTTTTTATGTTAAAGCATCAGTGGCGTGCGGTCAACATCTCCATAAGGTGTGCAGAATTTGAAAATTTAAAAAGGGAGAAAGTTGCTTTGACAGTTAGATAAAATTACAAAAATTAAATATTTCGGAAAAGTTGAAATTTATCTAAGAAGTATTAGAAATTCGTAAAGGCTCGCACCAGAAATTTGAATATCGGACCGACATTAGATCCGGATTTCCCGGCTATTTTCTTTGGATTCAAAAAAGTGTGATGACACAGGAAGTTGAGAAAAAATACCAAAATACTAAAGCTCTGAAAAAACTTAAAAGCTCACAGAAACCGTTATATTCGGGACCTTTTTTTATGTATTAATATCTATTTTCTATCAAGATAACGATGCTTTACCTAAATTTGAAATTTTCCCAAAATAATTTTATATAAGTTGGAATCGAATTTTAATCCCATTCACTAAAAATATGGAATTTAGAAAGTTTATCCAAACTGTTTGAGCTCGAGCTCAACGAAAGCTCTAAGCTTCCAACTTAATGTTTTACGTTTAGCCAAAACCTATTTTCTATCCAAATAACTATATCATTTAACAAAATTTCCACTCTCTCCGAAATAAAGCTTTAAACATCTTCAAAGCTTTAACTAAATTTAAAATTTTGCCAAACTAAGATTCAAAAATCTCGAAAGCTTAAAATTAAAATGTCTTTTTATAAATTGGAATCGAGTTTTTATCCCATTTATTAAATTTAAACGAAATATGGAATTTTCGCAGAAAACTTATCCAAACTATTATTAAAAGCCCAAGGAAAGCTATAAATTTCGAACTTAATTCTTTACGTTTAAAAATAAATTTTCTATCCAGATAACTATAATTTAACAAAATTTGAACTTTTTCCAAAATAAAGCTTTTTAAATCTTGAAAACTCTTTGAAAGCTTAAAATTAAAATGTCATTTTATAAAATTTGGAATCTAAATTATATTTGATTTATTAAATTTCGGTAAACTACGAGATTTTCGTTAAAAACTTCATAAATCCACTGTAAGCTCAAAGAAAGCTTAAAGTTTATAACTTCATTTTTTACGTCATAAAATCTATTTTCTATCTATCGTCGTTTCATGAAAATTTAAATTTTCGCCAAAAAAAAACATGTTTCAAAAAACTTGAAAGCTCAAAGAAAGATAATTTGGATTCAATTCAATTCAATCCATTAGAGCTTCGGCAGAAATTTTAATTTTCCACAGAGCTTTAATCAATGAAATAATATTATACATATTTTAATTAAAATCATTGGATTAGCTTGATGATTATTGACAAAGTTATTAAATAAAATAATTTCAGTTAGCAATAAAAATGTATTACAATTCGATCGTCGATATTTCAGGTGTGCTCTACGCCATCTGCGCATCAGACTGCACGGCACTGTAAAGCATGTATTGTTGTGGCAATACTGGACGAAGGTTTTTTTTAATATGAAAAATGATCGTTCTTTGGAAAAGGGGCACATGAAGTACTATTGTTAATATGCTTAATTCTTTTGAAATAAGACGAATGTCGGAAAAATCGACCAAAATATATTTTGCTAAGATGTTGAACATATATAATAAAAATGTTTTTACCAAATTAAATTAAAAAGGTACCGAAAGTTAGAAAAACATAGGTTTTCAGTACGACCAAAAAACTAAAAAGTTAATTTTTCTTGTTCGTGTGTTTTCATTGATTTGTTGCTCGACATACCCTACTTTGTACTGAATTTTAAAGCACTTCCGCTTATCGTAAAATTATGGGGAATATGTCGCTCTGTGCAGAAATGAGTGTAGAATAATAATATGAAATAAAAAAGAAATCATTTAGCTTTCATATTTGCCCGCACCGACCTCCTTTACATTTAAGCAACCTGTAATCCAGGGGTACTTAACTTCTACATGGAAGCATATAAACTCCCTAGAGGAGTAATGGTAAAAGATGATGATGATGAATCCAGGGGAGTGCTACCAAATATTTAACAACCGAATTAATAGAAAAATGTTAGAACAGTCCACGGAATAAAATTGCGAATTGTCTCATTTAATTATTGGAATTTCATTTAATTTAAGTTCATTTAAAGTTTGCTGACACACGCAATTTAAATATGTAACAGCTTTGTCGTGAAGTGTTTATTAAAATACGAATAAAATCTACTTAATTACTATCTACAATATGGTATCAGAAACAATGGTGTGTGGTCAACATCTCCATAACGTGTGCAGAATTGTATGACCCCTTAACAAAATGTTGCAGCCTTTATCATATGCGTTTGCTATATTCAAGAAAACATTATTTCAGTTCTATTACTAGATCGCATGCCGAATATTTTCTTCGGCCGAAAGGAAATGTAAAGCCGCTGAAAGTTGCATTGCTGAAAGTTGTGTAAAAGTACAAAAATTAAATATTTCGGAAAAGTTGACATTTATGTAAGATCGAAAATTCGTAATGGCTCTCACCGAGAAATTTGAATATCGGACATCGCGACATTTGATCCGGATTTCCTGATAATTTTCTTCAGATCCAAAAAATTGGAATGATGCAAAAAGTAATATAAATTAATTTAGGAAAAATACAAAAATATCAAAACTAAATTTTTCGTTCAAAAGCTCTACAAAAACTTAAAAGCTCCCAGAAAGCTTTATTTTCCGAATCTTATTTTTTACGTTTTAAAATCTATTTTATATCCACATAATGATCTTTTATCGAATTTTCCCAAAATTCTTCAAACGTCTCCAAAGCTCATTGGAAACTTAAAATTAAGATGTAATTTTTTATAGTTTGGAAGCGAATCTTTATTATTAAATTTAAACGAAATGTGGAATTTTCGCAGAAAACTTGTTCAAACTTTTAAAAGTGCATTGTTTTCGAACTTAAATTGTCGCATAGTTTCGAACTTTATATTTTATCCAGATAACGGTCCCGAAACGAAATATCAACTTTTTCCAAAATAAAGCTTAAAAAATCCAGAAAGCTCATTAAAAGCTTATAATTAAAATGTCACATTATATAATTTGGAAACTAATAAATTCATTTTCCATACAATTTTCCATAAAAGTTTTCGCAGCCCATTGTAAGCTCATAGAAAGCTTTGAAGTTTCACAATTTATTTTTACGTTTTAAAATCTATTTTCTATGCAGATATCGGTCCTTTATCGACATTTCAAATTTTCCCCAAAATAAATGCTTTAATAACCTTGAAAGCATATATTTGTCCAAATTTCAGGCCGATGGATGAATTTCTTAAGAAACGGCAAACAAGAACAAATAAGAATGCCTTTATGATAATATGCCTTCAATTCAATTCAATTCATTAAAGCTTTTGCAGTGATTTAAATTTCCCACAGAGCTTTTTAACGAAAATTTCTGATTTCATTTATTTATCGAAAGGTAAAATTGATTTGAAAATGAATAAAATAATATTTTAATTAAAACTTTCGATGAGCGTTTCGAACTGTCTTAAAGCTTTTCAGAAAATCTTCCATTTCACTAAAATTGATTTATCTGCGCCCTCTGCGGATTATGCTGCACGCCACTGATCAGAATGCTGCACGCCACTGATCAGAAAAGGAAAATCAAAAATGTGACTTCTTGATTCCATTATTTGATTGAAAAATTGGAAAATGTAAAGAGTAAGAAATGCGAGCTAATGTCAAGAATTAGGTGACAAATTTTGGAACTGTTAGGATTCTACCAAAACTTATCGGAAAGTTATAATGGGCCACGAATATAGGAAAATATTCGAAAATCAGTCTGAAATATCCGAGAAATATCAGGGATATTTCAGCAAATGATAATCACGAAGAATTAAAATAAGAAGTGGCATTCAAAATTTCTCGTTTTATCTTCCATAAAACATAAAATTCGCAAACTATTTGTTCGAATTTGGTCAAGTTTACTCTTGGTTATCGGTTTATCACATATTTTCTGATAATTAGGTTTACTTCTTCATCGAAAATCGGAAGATTTCACCACTATCACTCTAAAATTCGGAATAGATTTAATTCTGGTTAATATTTTTATTTAATTTGCAGGAACTTATCGAAACTTCCTTAAGCAAGTGTTTGGATGGTTAGCAATAAAACATTCAAATATTATATTCGATTCAAAAAATATCATAAGCCAATATTTTTTTTTTGAAATATTATCCTAACAAAGAGTGATTAAGCACGAGTATATTTTACAGAGCCTTGCTATCACCAGAAACATGCATTGTTTATTGATATATGGTAGATGAGTAGAGGGATTTTAATTACAAGATTATAATCATAAGTGCGACATTGTTGGATAATTTATAATAGATTTTTATTGCAATTTTTATTTATTCTTTGAATTATACAAAATAATGCCACTTATTTCTTGCCTTCAACCGCTTCGAAGATAAATGAATGTTAATGATGAGTTTTAGGATTAAAAAATGAAAGATTAAAATATAGAGATTAGTAGACATTATATTAGATAGAGAATGGTGGCTGGCTCCTTGATTATGTTTGATATTTGATTAGGAATATTGACACTAATTGGGGTAGACTATACGCTTAATATTTAATTATATAAATATTTATTTTATTCAATTTTTGAATATACAATTTTATAGATTTTTAAATATTTATAATAATTCAATATAATAAATAACCGAAAAATTTGTTATAAATATGGAAATAAATTCATTGTAAATTGGTTTTTATTTAATTGAGGATATCATGGTTTGTTTGACAATCAAACAGTATAAATTAATGTAATTAATATTAAAAATGTCAACGTTAAAATTTAAGAGAAACACAAAAAATTAATTTAAACTGGAATTTGAATTGTGGATAGAATTATTTAAATTTTATTCAGAAAACAAATTTTACTCTAAATTCCTCTTCAAAATTCAAGTAAAATTCACCTAATTATAGTTTGGGCGAAATAAAGTTCACGAAGTTATATAATATTTTTTCAACAAATTTTGAAACTTATCGATATCGAACGGGGTCGGGACCAAAATCACCATTTTTTTTTTTGCTCTTTCGGCACGGAATGGTTCAAAACACATACAAATTCCGCTTATGGTGTTTTTTCTTAGTAATATTCTGTTCGAAAAATGATAAATAGGGCGGAAGATTTTTAGTTTAGGGGAGAACGGGGCAATTCAGGACATTTTTTGTTGTTGGTCATATTTCCTGACTCTGAACATTAATAGCATAGTAACTATTGCCATTCCAATCAAAGCGACTTTCATTACGCAACTTTCTATCAAAGGTACTTACAATGTGCGGAATACCATTTATAAGTTCTGAGGGACTTTCCGAGCACCAAAAATTAACCCAAATTCGGCGTAGCCGGGGTAATTCGGCGCACCGTTATTTTTATTGTATTTCACGGAAATTCAAATGAAATATACCAAATAATGTATCAACAGTAATCGTTTATGTATAAAATATACGTGTTTTGAAAAAATCAAAAATATTGGAAAAAAAATCCAAAAACGAAACCAAAAATTAAAAATAATGAAAAACTTAGGAAAACAATGAAAACGAATATCGATCAAGTCTCATTCGGAGTCTAATAATTCAGTATCCATACGGCTTGCGATGTACGTTGAGGCCTTGTGGCTTCTTTTTTTGCAGCAGCGGTTGATTTTCTAGCTTCGATGTCACATTTTTTCTCCTCACGTGCCAACGTTTTCGGTTTGATCTCATTGAAAAATCCGGCTGCATTGCTGACGTTCGTGGCTTTCGACCCTTTCGCGTGCTTGTGTGGAAATGGCTTGATGACTTGAAGGATATTTGACAAGTTTGCAAGTGATCCTCGAAGAGTTGATGTAGGTACTCAATGGAGGGTTCTCTTCCATTTCAATATTTTCTGGAACACCTTTTTCGATACTCGGTTGAGACCGGTTGTGTGACAATTCAATATTAAGAGCCATATTGCAATATCATCTTCGGTGATTATTTCAGCCGGAGTGTAAGGCCGATTTGTTGTTTCACTCCGGAAAAAATCGATGTCTTGAAATACTTCTTTCGAAACCGGACTTTATGTTTCTTTAAATCAAAAATTTGCATTACACGTCTAGGATATGAGTTCACCCAACCCGAAAGTAGTGGGCTTGCAGCATTTTTGAATGGATAGAAAACTCTTACATCAAGTGTTTAAAGACGATGACTGCAATGTGGCGCAAAAGATAAGACATGAATACCATTTTCTCTACATAATCTCAATTGGCAATTGTGCATCGTGTGAAATTGCCAAATTGTTGAATGAATTCGAGAAAGTTCTCTGAATTCATAAATTGGGATTAATTCCAGCATATGGTTGGAATCTTACCCGAGGGAATATGAGATATGGTTGTTTTTTTATGCCTGCTGCATTGACCGCCACAGCTATTAATACTATTGAAACAATAGTACCGCGTACAGCTGCTGTAATGTTGCCAACTTGTTTGCGACCACATCGACAGGTCATAATCTTCTGAACAGCCATCTTTTCAAAATGAAGCTGGCAGACCCTGCAATTTGTAGGGGCTGCGGGCTCCAGGATGAAACCGGGTTTATGCAATATAATACATAGAGTTACTGGTTTATGGTTCATTAACTGCCAGGAAGCACGCGAACTTAAGGTTAATACGATTCTGGCAATCTTAGCGAGGATGAAATCTAACCCTAGAGTGACCGTTTAGAATCAGAAATGATGAATGGGTTTATACAAAGGTCCATTGTGTCTAGGTATTTAGGGTTTCTAGCCCAGCGCTTAACCCTTACCCGAACTGATCTGATCTGATCTGACCACATCGACTTACAGCTCGATTGGGTTTGAGGACAGTTATTAAGGCCATCTCGTTGATATTCCAATTGTTGTGCATTTCGAAAGTCATGTTTAGTAATGAAAAATGAAAATGAAATGAATGAAAAGACACGCGACCAGTTTGGCTCAGTTGACCAGTCCAGCCTTTGCTTTTCATGCCAGTTTTATGATACCGTTTTCTTTAATTCGAGTGCAAATTGGTAAGCCAATTCTCGACCTTCAACTGATGATACACCAAAATAAATATCAGAACGCTGCAGCATGATCACTTCTACTTCTTCGGCTGAAAAAATTGTTGGAACACCAAATTTCGAAATTTTGAGATTCGTAGCCAAACTATAACGTGATTTTGGTGTTGGCTCAGATGTAGATGGTATTCGTTGTGTTTTAGCTGATGTCGGTGTTGTTGTGACTTCAGTCGTTTACCGGTCGCCGGTTTACACCAGACCACATTTCAGCATTTCGACACAAAAATAATAAAACCATGTGAATCAACTCGAATAAACCAATATCGTGCATCTAACTAATGTGATTTAGCGCTTATTTATTTATTTATTTATTTGTTATATGATATTTAGAAATATATAATACTATCGTGCAAAAAAAATAGTAATTAATAAAATAAATAATAGCTAATAAATAAATCACCACTAATAGGTGCCCATCACTGGTTATACATTTTATGTACGCCGAAACCGCCAGGAAGATGGAACATACGAAAATAAAACAAGCGGGAATAAAAACAGAGGGTTCGAGAGTAAAAATATTCAAAATACAAATGTGTTGGTACGATAAATTCGAGAAGACCAGAGTCAGTCCAGTACGAGCTACAACAACAAAACTACAGGTAAATAGGTGAAACTTGTAACATTGTAACCAAGCGGATTAAACCACCGGATTCCAGTGGGCGAAAAAAATTGAACTCTCGACTGGAATACGGGTTGACCAAATAGATAGGAATCAAGGAGCGATTAACAATAATCAACAACAAATATCATCGACCAGCATTACCACCGGTGATGGGCCTAAAAACCATGCGGTTGTGACACTACTCACTTTTTGCATAATGTCGCCGTATCTAATGAAATTTCGACTGTCCCAGATTACCCCGTGCGCTGAATTACTTCTTTCTCCCCTACAGATTTTTTTCTAATACCTATAATATACTAATATTACGAGTTACATAAACGGGTAACTAAACTGTGACACATTTAAATTGTTCTAATCGCAATTTTTTTTTTCTGAAAAAGTTCATGACATGAATATGCAATTAAATTGAATGATTATAATTTTATGTGATCGGATGTGCTAGATACATTCATTTCTATACTTAATATGCAAAATTAATACTCAACAGTATTAATGAATTCATAATGACACCCATTAATTGGTACACAACGGTCCGAGAAATAAATCGTTTCATTCAATTAACAATTTCCCGTTTAGTGTGAAAATTACATTTTCTCCCGTACTGTTCTGTAGATGAAATAATCAATAGATTGATTATGTGAAAATATTGATAGCACTATCAATTGTGCTAAATAAGTACTTTTATTACCTACAAATACAGAATATCACGAACTCATTGCTTCTATGTATGAAGTTTATATGATAAGAGATGTTCGTCAATAATTATTACATCACATTACATACTATCTTTATATCTCTGGATGGGTATGGGTATTATATCTCATAGAAAAGGGTGTGCAAAAAAATAATCCAACCACACCTTCATTACAGATATTCAGATTAAGTAACCCTTTATAAAATCGTCAAGGAAAAAAACGTCTGACTAGACTAGATAAAAAAATTGTTAATAATGCATATTTATTCTATAATTTTAAAGATTCTCAAACGCGATAAGATTTTTTTTTAAAAATAGAACAGCACAACATATTTGTTATATGAAGTATCGTCTTTAGTGTGATAAGCGACAGGTCATAAAATGACTCAAAGACTTATATTACAAGCCTTTTTATTGTTTGTTCAAATGGAATATTCTTTTTGTCATAGAGCATTATTTAGCTCTCATCTGGGTTGGTGAAAATAGAAATTACATGCATATTTACTTTATGAGGCACAAATTTATTTTCTATATGCACTAATAAAGTGCATTTTGTATAACATTATTTCTACTAGGAGAGAAAAGATCAAATAATTTTGTTATATCTTTTATATGTTTGTTATAAATAGTACCTTTCGGTGTTATTAGGTATATTTTCTTGTCTGAATTTCAACCGGAAATGAACTGCATACGTATAACATAAACATTATGTTTGATATTTATAAAGATTATAAAGAAGGTGCATCGATCCATCATTAAGTGCAATATGTTGTATATAACATATTATCTATATCAAATATACCCATTATCATTTACATAGAAAATATTACAACATGCGTGTACCTAGTACTAGTAGTTATAATTAAATGAAAAGGTATGAATAGTAAGTAATAAGCTAGATTAAACCAAATTATTTTCTATTTTCTTTTATAATAAGAATATTATATTATATTAATGACAGACTCAGACGTATAATGCAATTCGAGTGCCATTAACACTTTCACCATTGCATATGCTATTGCAAAATGTAACCCTTATCCGTGAGATGTAACGAAAAGTTTCGTTATATCCAGATTTTTTCTTATCGGTTGAAATAAATGAATTTCACCGCCGGAAAATTTGCGAGATATATATAGGGTAAGTCCGGGAGAGATGGGTATATGTAATTATTTCATTTATTTGCTGATAGATAGCACCGAAATCGGTATTTGCATCTATCGTCGTTTTATTCAGTTCATCTAAATTCCATTTTCGCAATCAATTTTCTTGGCAACAGATAATTTTATTGTTGTCTACAAGTGCGTTACTGTTTTGCCAGAATATAAATAAGTAAGGATCAATTTTGAAAATTGGATCGATGAGAGGTGGTTGGTCGCAAAACGATTTAAACGCTCCCATTGCAGATGTAAAGAATGGTGAAGATGTATATATAAAATCAGTAAGACTTTTAAAATGTTACGTCAACCCTTAGAAAGGCGAATAAAAGGGCGAACAACAACACTATAAAGGTTCTGGTAACACTAATACTAGAAAGCTGCGTTTAGCTAACAACATTAAAAAATGCAAGAATATGGATTTCCCATAACAAGGGATCACCGTACAGAGAATAGCATATCAATTTGCTGGACAATTAAATGTAAAAACGAACTTTAATGAAAAATAGGGGAAAGCTAGGTTAAGTATGATTGGTTAAGTTCGTTTTTGCGACGTAATGGAGACTTAACAATCCGAAAAAGCAGAGGGTGATTCGATTGCGCGTGCTAAAAATATAGTCGTAGTGAAGTAAAACAGCATATTTGGAACTTCTCTATCGAATTTTAAACGAAATTGACTTATTTGACAAGCCTGGTTAAATTTATATTATGAATGAAACCGGCCTACAGCTCAATAATAAAAACGAGCATGTTATTGCGACTAAAGGCACGAAAGGTGTGGTATCAATAACTTCTTTTGAAAAGGTGATGACTTGCTGCAGTATTGAAGGAGTACAGTATGTTAAATAGTATGTTACAAAGTAAAGCGTAAACAGTTTCATGAGCAGCTTAAAATAAAGGAGAAAAGGATAAATAAAGCTTAAAATAAAAGAAGATTGAAGTACTGTAGCATAGTTTATTAGATATGTAAACCGGAAATTTAGTGATTATCAATGTATGCAGGTAAACTACTGACTTGAATTTACCAGGTCTATTCATATGAAATTAGCCTTTTTTATATGAAAATAAAACGTTTTTTTTAATAGAAAAGTAAAAAATATTTTATTCAAAGTACTGCCCATCGCTTTCTACACGTTTTGACCACCTTTCAGGCAATTTTTGGACACCACTCCAAAAAAATTTTTCTTCTTTTGATAAAAACCATTCAGAGACCCAATTTTCCAGTTCTTCAGATGTTCTGAAGTGCTGCTCTTTAAATGCGTGCCCCATCGATGAAAACAAATGATAATCAAAAGCAGCCAAGTCTGGTGAGTACAGCGGGCAAGAGTTCCCATGCAAGTGATTTCACCGTATTCTGAACCGGTTTTGCTTTGTGTGACGAGGCGTTCTCATGATGCAAATTTACATTACCGTGTTTTTTTGCCCATTCCGGTCGTTTTTCGATCAAAGCATGATTTAAATTGATCATTTGTTGTTGGTACCGTGCAGTATTAACAGTTTCACCGGGTTTTAATAGCTCATAATAAAGCACACCTGTCTGATCCCACCAAACACAGAGCATTATCTTCTTTTCGAATCGATTCGGTTTTGCAGTCGTAGTTGATGTTTTATCTGGATCAACCCAAGTTTTTTACATGTTGGATTATCAAAATAAATCCATTTTTCATCACCAGTAACAATGCGGTGCAAAGAAGACTTTCGTTCGTTCCGTTGAAGCAAAATTTCACTGGTGTTTTTTTCAATTTTCTCGCTGCCTTTCAGTCAATTCATGTGGCTCCTATTTTCCTGATGACTTTTGAATCTTTATCATGTCAACATCTAGAAATTGTTGCTTGATCAACATTTAACATTTCTGCCATTTGTTGTTGGCATAGAGTGTCATCTTCGTCCAATATTTCTTGCAATTCGGATTCTTCAAACTTTTTCGGCGATCTTCCACGTTCTTCATTTCTCACATCAAAATCATTATTTTTGAATCGTTGGACCCATCTTTTGCATGTTGCTAATGATGGAGCATGATCACCATAAACCTTTTCAAGCATTCGTTAAGATTCTGTCGCGTTTTTCTTCAAATGGTAATGCTCCCCGCGAATAGTAGATTGTAGGCACAAAATTTGACATTTTTAACATGAAAAAATTTTATGTTGTTGTATTACAAATCAAATTTTCAACACTGAACGATGTTGGCAGATATCAAAGCAATAAAAAAGGGAGTCATGGTTCGTTCCCAATAAACATTCCCTATACCCACAGCCACCTATCGGCAAAGTCTCATTTCATATGAATAGGCCTGGTAAAGGTACTATCAAATACATGAAGGGTGCTGTGTTGCACCGCCATCTCAAGCTGAATACGAATCGCACACAAGCTTTAAATGCAGCCAATAAAAGATCTTTACTGATGTATCCAAGGGCAGCAGAGAAAACTACATGCAGGATGTAAATAGAGGCATGATTAGGAACTTTACAAGGAAACATTTCACCTGGAAAAATCAGACCTCAGAATAAGGCTTGAATTGAATTAAATGAGCTTGAATATGGCACCGCTGTTCCGTCGATAACTATAGAGGATGGGTTGATGGTTATTTTCCCTGGCTCAATGAAGTACGTCGCTAATGTCATTGATATTATTTTTAATTGCATCCTCACTGTCTACAAGTGGAGTTGTTATCATCCGCATATAGCTACTAAATTTAGGACAGTATGGGACCCATTACCGAACCCTGTGGTACGCCGGAATAAACACTTGCAAATTCGGATAATTCGCCACTGATTTGGACGCACTGCGAACGCCCTGAAAAATAGCTATCTATTAGTCTTACTGCAGATGGAGAAAATGGGAAGAAAATAGATAGCTTCGAGCACAGTATATCGTGTATCACCACATCAAATGCCTTGGATAAATCAAGAAGAACCAAGATCGACAGTAGCTTTTTATCAAATCCAAATCGAATGTCATCCGTGATATGAAGCAAAGCTGATGAAGTACTATAGCCCATGCGAAACCCAGATTGGAAGACGTTGCTCATGTTATTAGTATTGAGGTATTGTATCATTTGTTCTTTAACTGTTATCTCAAATACTTTCGAGAGTTAAGATTGAATGCTAATAATGTGAAAATCTTTACACTCATAGTTTCTAGTTTTTTTATGAACAGGCAAGACTTTGGCGAGTTTCCAAGGGGATGGAAAAGAAGAAGTAGTAAAAATATAGTTAAAAATATGCGTAATATAGGGTAAGATTACTGGTATAAGTATTTTAATAAATGCTTCAAAACGACATCGTATTGTTGTGCCTACTAAATCATACCACCCACTTTTTACAGCCATTGGATAGGTCTGTATTTAAGACTTTTAAGACGTATTTTCAAAATGCTTGCAGATTATGGATTAAAGGTAATCCTGGACGTCGAAATACAAGAAATAATCCAGTTTGGTCAACTCCTTTCAGATGCTTGGGGCCGTTCAGCAACGACTTATATCCATATAACCCATATGTTATTTCGGACTGTACATTTGCAATAGTGGATTCTATGGATATACCCAATCATTTTGCTAATCCTAGGAATAATAATATCGATGGAAGTCCTTCTATGCAACAATCCACAATAAATGAATTAAAGCCTAGATAAGCTAAAAACGAATATTTACCGGTACCAACTTTGAAAATAATAATAATCTTCCGATTCAGTTAACTCTTCAAATAGACCCAACACCAACAAAATTTCTTACGAAAATATCGCCGACACCAGCTCTACCGTTATCTAAACCATACCCAAGAAATCAATTAGCTGCAGTATTAACCTCACCTGAAAACATAGCTAAAGCACATGTAAGCATAGAAACTACTAATCATGAAAAAATAAAGGTGTCGAAATCAAACCCTAAACCTAAACCTTTCAATACAAACTGCATTAAAAGATAACAAAATTAAATAAATGCGAATCTTCATCTTGTGATTTTGATTTGCATATGAAAATTGATTTTGGGCATAGTAGTAGTGACTGTTCGAAGCCTAATGAAAACGATTGCGTAAGTTGCGGAGAAAATTACTTTGAAACATCAAAAAGGGAAGACTGGATACAATGTATCCAATGCAAACTTTGACTTCACGATAGCTGCGCGATAGCTTGCTGATAGATACCAACAAGTTTGCCACAACTGCGCCAAGTTATTTAAAAAAAAGAGAAATATAATATTTGTAATCTTTGATAAAATTTTACTTATGAATTATTTAGGAATTTCCAGAATAAAATCTACGCCGATCTACCATACCTGAATGCTATGCCCATCTCTCCCATACGTATTGGGTGAGATGGGCATTGCGCTATACAATGAATTACATTTTTATATTTTTAATTTTGAGTTATTTTATTGCTTAAGTTATATTAAGATAATTGTTGGTGTTAATAACATAATATGTAATTTAAACTATTTGAATAAAGTTTATTTTGAAGCCAATATTTCTATTTAAAAAAAGTAGGTTCATCTCTCCCGGACTTACCTTATATTTCAATTATCTGAAATTAGACATTCCGGTGTAGAAAAATTGGCAATAATTTCCGTGGAGAGGTGTAAGGAAATCTCAATTATTGTGAAATTTACCTACCATGATAAAAGTCACAATGTTCTTATTAACAAAGCTCTAGGTTTAAGTAATTAGAGTAAGTAGGTTCAAGTAAGTAAATTGCGTAAGTTCTCTAATATGATTTTGGAAATAAATTAAAAATTGTCGATAAACTTTACCATATTTGCAGTTGTTGATTTTCCTTTGCAGGAACCAAGTTGGTATATAGGTAATTTTATTGTCTTTACAAGAAGTTTTATTTAGTTCTCAAGCCGAGGATAATAAACTAACTAATGAAGAAAATAGTAAATTTTAAATATGAAGAAACACTCTGTTTTTAACAGAAATTTCCTTGCTAAATTTCGTTAAGAGTGATTGAACAAATGGCTAATTTAAAACTCGTTATATAGAACATAAATTAAAGGATAAATAATGTATTTTAACATTGTGAAGCATATAGAAAACAATTAACTTTCTATAACTACTTACTATTCAAACTTAATTAAAAATAATTGTTCTTTCTTTGAAATTGCCGTATATTCGATATTCCATAAAATGTTTGACATGGAAAAGAAATTAATCATACTAGAGCAGAGGTTGTATATTTCCAAACAAAAATAGAAATTTCTAAACTATAAATCTAATTAAAGTTGTTCATTTATGAATAAAACCTGATTTTTGTGAGGTGATAACCATTTGATAGTTTCATTGTTAAGAAAATTAATTAAATTAGATGCGGGTTAGACGTTAAATTTGCTATCTAAACAAAATGTAAACTAATATTGTAAATTGATTGGCAGTTTTTCATAATTCTTTTCGTACTTTTTTTTTATACCTTAAAGATGTTTTTATGATCTTTTCACTTTCTATTTGGTATTCATGGAGAATTATTTGAAATTAAATTTGGGATTTAGGTATTTGTGTATTATGTATTCAGAAAAATTAATTATAATAAATATTGAAATTGATCAAATTTTTTGGGTTATTTCTCGCATAAAATTGATTAAATAATAATGAATGTTTTTTCAATAAACAAATTGTAGGCTTTAAATTTATTTGTTGCCTTTGACTTTTTGATTATAATTTTTTATAGTTTTATTTGGATGTACCACAATTATCTCTTAACAAATAATTAATTGTTTTTTTTTTTGCATGAATTCGTTAAAACTGTACAACTGCCAAAAATTTAAGATGAACCAAGAAAAAAAAATTACTTTCACTAATTTTGTTAATTCATTGATCCATCAATTATGTTTTTTTTTGTTCATCTTAAAATTAAAAAATATTATTTAATTGGCAAAATTATTCAACTCAATTTTTTTCAGGCATTCTTCTTCTCAATTATATCTTATGTCAAGTTTTTTTTATAGATTATGCAATTGGACATTTATGAAAAGAAAATGTGGGACGTTTTTGTTCTTTTTTTTATTAATAATTATCTTTTTTTTTTAACATTTTAATTATAATTTATGATCTTCATTGATAATATAAAAACAGTTTTGTGTGGACATGCAGTTTCTTTTGTATGGTAAATTTAAACATTTTTTTATGTAAGACTGTTTACGGTATAAGGTGCTTATAGAGGAAAGGTCATCTTGGCTGAGCTCATTCTGAATTCGTCTGTAATTTTATTCGTTAGATGTTAAGAAATCGATCATTTTGTGTTTTAGTATTTTAAGCTGCCATTTTAATCCCTTATCCTTAAAATTAATCTTCGAATAAGGCGGAGTTCCGGGTAAAACACCCTGTAAAATCATGCGATGATCTCATGAATAAATGAAATAAGAACATTTACCGTTTTCTTCTTTTATTGTATGAAATAATACATTAAATTTACTACTTAAAATGAATAATGACAACAAAACATATAATTATACCTAATAAAATGTACAAATATATTTTTTAGTAAGTAATAATATTGATTTTCATCGAGAAATATTGGTTGAGGTAAATGGTCCGATAACCGCTCCTATTTTATCTCCGCTTTTAATTCTTGACGGTGCAGAGAGCTCCTACACAAATTTATTAAACACCTTTAGTAATTTATTTTAGGGAAGAGGTCATTGCTTTATCCTTCGATAATAAAGTTCCTCGTTATATTTTATGATCACACTTGAGAAGGCATCAGTAGAAGCGATTGGATTTCTGATGGACAACTGGATTTCTTACAAGGTGGTCTAAAATTCTAGATATCTTGCGATTTTCATACGTCTAAGCAAGTATTTACATAAGAACCCTATAGGTGGTAAATAATCAGAGCTGGGGAATATTTCAAGAAACTTCGAATAAAATACTATTTCAACTAACGTGTGCTGAGATAAATAGTATTTCAAGTAACTATTTCAATAGGTGCACCAGTGAAATATTATTTAAACTAATTTTTATTTCACGCAAAACATGAAATTTATTATATGATCCAATCAACAGGCTCAGGGCCCGACTGACGTTTACATTGTAGTATGTTACCAAATCATTTACATAATATAACATAATATAAATAAAAAAAGTAAAAATAGAAATACGACAAAACAACTTGCACATTATTAAAACATGAATTAATAAAAT
>JANTOP010004984.1:0-17184 GCA_027564815.1 Symmerus nobilis
GGAGGAGTTCTGACGACCCCGGCTTTCATTTTGCCGGTAACAATCGAACCCTTTTCAAAAAAAATTTCGCTTGCACCAAGTCATGTAAAATTTACGTAGCCAGCTCTTAGATTAGTACAATGTATAACTAAAATTACTGATGTTATAATCAATTCTACACAATATTTTATTATTTTTGGTCCTTCCACGTATTCTACCTGTATTCATAAAATATTATGAACTATAAAAAATTTAATTGCAAAATTCTTAATACCATATCATATCAAAATGATGTAAAGCGTATATTGTATGCATGAATGCACTATTTGCAAATATATGAATTCCTCAAACGACCTTGTTTGAGATATCAATGATAATTAAAAGAACAAGCTCATCTCAGCTGACTGCTATATGTCAAGGACTCAAATAGAGAGGAGTTAAACAGAGTGTATTCATTACAATTGTAGATGTACATTAATTAAATATTTTCGAATAGGGTAAGTTTAACATTTCTAAATGCGTTGGTGTTCACTTATTTAGTTATCACGGGGTTCTCTTAAGACGTCCCTGCATGGAATTCTATAATAAACAACTTCAATTTTATCATATGAACCAATTTATTGTTTCTTCTAGGTATTCATTCATATTTAATGAACCGTTTCATACAATACCACACGCAACCCAGAATTGCTGTACGATTTTGTTCGCAAACACTACACATATCATTAATAATTTAATATCAACAAAATAGAAAGAATGAATAAGAAATCCCTTGTGACAAACCTAACATTTGCTTTAAACGTTGAGTTACAAATAGTCGTTTCAAAAATATTTTCATAGAAAAATGTATTGTTATGAAGAAAATCTATGAAAATTCCAAATCAAACATACTCGTATATAAGTGGAATATGCTAAAAATAATGGTAAAATATTCCCAATCCCAATGGCATGATTAGCAGGGTACCAAGTTGAAATTACATATAATTTAAATATTTTTGAGAAACTATAACAATAATTCGTATAGATTCCGAAATATTTGGACAATCAGTTCATACACTTTTAAAAGCAATGTAAAGTAAAATTGTTGGTGTTGAATTTTCTCTTCAAATAGTTCTAACTAAGAATCTGACTTACTATATAATATTTTTTGAAAATTTTAACACTTTTCAAAATTAAAGTTTCATTTTCTCGCAACATAAACCACTATGTATAATATTATATCGTCGGTATACTTCCAGAAGGCACTAAGTCAGTTTTTTCCAATTTTGAGTTAATGATGGGGAAGTGAAGTATAATGAATCAACTCTATGCTATTAAAGTTTCATAACTAGGAAGAGGATAGTTTCAAAGATATAGCTATGAAAAGATTGCATTAAGTCATTTTTCCCATATGTTTTAGAGATCTTGATAACTTTAAAAATCGATTTACTCAAAACTATATTTTTTGACTTAATGCCTTCTGGTTGTATACCGACGATATGTTAAATTTATCGAATTATCACTTAGAAAGACATTTGTGATTCCAATAATTTTATAAACTTGTAAAAGTATGCTCAGATATACTATACTAGATCTCTAAGGAGGTACCTACTCTATAAAAACAGGAACATAATGGTTACACGAAAGTTATATGTAGGTACAGGGTTTTAAACAAAATTAATCTAAATTAACAATCTGCAGATTAATTTGAATTTATAATTAAGGGCTTTCTTTCGTATTATATAACTTTCACTATTAAATATTTAATTACTTTTAATTGTTTAATGATAAGCAAAGCATTACTACCCGATTGTACCAGGTGCGAAGATATATAAATGAGAGAACGCCAGTATATTACCGGTGTATGAATGGAAAATATGTTTTCATTATGTACGACTCCATACATTATGCAGCTTTTGTCGTAGAACGATTTTTATAGAGCATTTGCGGAGCACATTTGCCAACCGCAAATACTTTAAAAACCCAGTTTAATAATTTGAATAGCATTATTATCACTTTGGAAATTAATCCTTGGACTCTCAACTATAGTATTATGTTTCAAAATTGTATTAATTTCCATGTCTCGACCGATTGTTTTCGTTTTGTGTTCATTTTAATAATTTTTAATAGTTTACATGGTCAGATCGCAATCGAAAGATCCGTCGGTGGACGAAGGACGAGAAACCAAACTCTCAGCCAACTGTCCCAAACAAGTCAGGTTGCATTTACGTTCTCTTGGTGGACGACCTATGCTTGCCAACAATCGACATGAATTTAGTCATTAATAGAGATAGGTAATTTTTCAGCGCTTCCTCGTGAGTCGAACTTATTTTATTTGATATTTAAATGATATTAAAATACCTACCAATGGTATATAAGTGTTAAATAATATTACTAATCAGTTATACTAATCACATATATCGGATATTTTTCCATAATTACAAAATTAATAGCAGCAGATAAATTACAAGAAAAATTGTATAGCGATAAAATATATTTTATATTAAAATTCTTTACTTGAGGAAATGTATACCACGATAATTATGATGATGGAATATCATATTTCGCTCATTTCTTAAATGAGGTTTCTTAATCCTTTTATAAAAGACGTCGCTTATCTTGTACACGTGACATTATCCTGAATTACACAATATAAAGAAAAATGTGTGCCATCTCGTGCGAATTAATTATATGCCTCTTATTCCTATTATAGACCGTTCTACACGGCAATGACTTTGTTATTTAGAACATTTGTACACAGTGTTTCACCTTGAATATGACTAGTTCACTGAAACAGGAAAGTATAGGCTTATCCAACGGCCTTTATATGTATATGTTATAAAATCGATAACTCAAAACTTCATTTTAATGACTTGCTTCTGTTAGAATGATATGATGTTCTGGCAATTCGTTCTGAAACACCTTGTACATCAGCAAAATTGTGCTAAAAGTTCTACATATAATATCGAATATACGTTAATCGTATTAAACATAGTATTTGAATTACTATTATATTAAATAATTGGTTAAGTTTATTAAATGAAAGTTTTACATCCTTATAATGTATAACTAACGTCATTAAAATGTTGGTAGAAGTTATATTATAATATGAAAGTGATTAATGGATTCGGGTTTTTCTCTATGTCATTCATAACAATTACCACAAAGCTAGAGCTAGCGCCGGGAAATTTAATTCAATCATATTAAAATTGTGCGTATATATAATGTTTTCATAGGAAAAACATTTTCCACTCTCTATTATAGTAGTTCATTACAGTATACATTTTCCATTACTCTGGGAAGAAAATAATTAAATTTTCTGGGATCTAGACATTCCGAATTAAACTAAAACCAACTATGTATATACGAACATGTACATAATTCTGATTATATTTATCATAAATTATTGCTAACTGGGAATACATAGAATCCTATATTCTGTATGTTTTGTCTGCGACTTAACACGAATAAAACTACCGGATACCGGGTACCGAGTACCAGTACTTTTAAATGATGCTTTCTTATCTTAATATTTGGATTTATTATGTGAAATTCATAATTTAAAAGTACAGTAATTATTATTGTATAATAGAATGTGTGGTTTTGTTTAGAGGAAATAACATTTCCAAATCAAAGTAAACCAGAAATAGGCATCGAAAAATATTCTCAATAAATAGAGTTTTTAACACTTTATTAAATGCCCTAACATCCCTTATAAGGAAAAGACCTGTGCAAATAAGGAAAATAGCTTGGTGTGCAAGAAATGTCAATTTATATCCAAGTTTAGCGAAACCGGTCAGACGTTATTTACCTTCACCTAAGCAATATTCCAAGGGGAAGATTGCTTAACGAGGCAAATAGTGGAAAAATCTGTTCTTCATCAAAATATAAGATTTATAATACAATTATAGAAGTTATGTACGCATGCATGCTGTATCTAATTATAAAGATAGCTGGATATCTATACTTAAAACAAAGCTGTTCCTCTATTACAAAATGATATTTTTAGCTTAAATATGAACTTGGAATTATTTTATCTTTCCTTCAAAAATCCTTCAAAAATGTCTGATTTTAAAAGAATTGTATTACCCGGTTACCCGGCCGCCGGGTCTTGATTTTTAAGCCGATCCGGGTAATTGCCGGGTACCCGGTACATCAGTAATAATAGAGTATTTGGTTAGTTCAAAAATTGTTCATGCCAAAATTTATATGCAGAATAGACGGAAGGGGATGGTGCAGAATAAACAAAAGAAGGTCGTCGAGGATATACCAAATGGTACACGTGTAAGAAAATTAGGAAAAATGATGAATTAGATTAGAAAATTATATTGATATTAAAGTAGAACCGAGTGTAGAATTGCTAGAACGGAAACATACTGCAGTAAATTATACGGAAGTAATGTAGGTGATGATTCAAACGATAGACAAAACATGCAAGAAGAAAAATAGTAAACTAAACAGTAAGGCTTCAAAGAATACTACCAATTATATGAATTTAGTAACACCCTCAAGTCTAAAAGATAGATGTAAAAGACAATGTAAAAGAAGTAGAAGTAAAATTAGAAATGAGGGCGCTTAAACGGATCGATTCTATTTAGATATAATAATAGAAATTAATTCAATTAAGAAAGTTAATGAATTCTAAAATCTCAACCGTCTTTCTCGCAATAAGAATATTTATTAATTGTAATTAAGGGCGGAAAATTCGTAATTTACATAAAAGCGATCGCTATTAAATTAGGTATGGTTAAAATCCGATGACTGGTTGTTTTTGTGCACCCACTTTTTACATATCAAAATGACTTAACAAAATAAAATTTAATGAACCCATTATTTGATATTAAGCCCTGGAAAATATGAAATTAACACAGGATGTCTCTTGTACAAATGGCCAATTTTCATGCCGAAGAAGACGGTATAATAAATTGTTGACCCAATTTTCGATCCCAAGATGTAGCTTATATCAAAATTTCCATTTTTCTCTTCAGACATTCTTGGGCCTATATATACCTATATATACTGCCATTGTAAGAGAAAAAGAAGTATCTATATAAAACAAATTCTAGCAAGAGTCTTACAATGGTTTGTGTTTGGGTTACAAATAATAAATAGATACATCTTTTTTCCTTACAGAGGCAGTATACTCTAATAGACTAAAATGTTTTATTTTTCTCGTTGTTGCGGTTTCAAATTACATGGTAAAGAATTCCCTTGTTCGTCATACCAAAATAAAAATAAGAATACGAATACATTTGTAATTCAATTATACAATTATACACTACAATATTAATGGGAAATAAATTGTGGGAAAATGTCTTTTGGGTTGAAACGCAAAGGAAAACTTTCATATTACGTTGAATATTGACAATTAATGGAATAAGATACTTCATAAAGGAAGGTATTTTTATTTAAGAAGTTTAATTATTTGTCCTCAATTTTATTTTCCTTATGAATGAACGGTATATCATCCTAATAATAATGAAAAGTAGAATTTACTATTCATTTAAGTATAATATGTATATTTACAATATATTATAAATTTACTATAATAAATATATATTAACTATTTAAGAATAATTATGGCTGCTTTAAGGTGTACAAATAATACATAATACATAATCTATCTAAAGGTAGCCTTTAATTAAATTCGTCTGAGCGAATCAAATATATGTTTCATATTAATCACTTATAATTAGATTCAAAACTAGATATAATGGTCTGAATATCTATTTACCAAATTTCGAAACGAGTATATATCCGGCTCATATATATATCATATGTATATCATATATATATATAATTGCTCATATAACCGATATGTGAAAACCTAATGTTGAAGTTAGTCCAATTATAACAGATATTAAGCTCTTGACTTCGGTTAACAAAAACTTGAATATTTAATTTCACATTACTATACCTAACGAAACGCGAGGATTTGTCATATATTCCTTTAAAAATATAAAAGTGTAAGTTAAAAGATTATTCCATATAAGGGAAGCAAGTGAATTTTTTTTTATTTAAATTAATTTCTCTCAAATTTTTATTTATATTTGTGGAAATAATTTAACTGTTAAAAATCAACTTTTGAATTAGGGTATAAAACGGACCAAGTGTATAATAATGTACAGCCAGCATTTTCTTCAAACAAATTCAAATTTCCAGATATAAAAATTTTCTAGGGTCCTTTACAAACCTTTGCAAAATAACATTTTCTTATGAATGGATATAAAACATATCATCATTTTAGGATTTGATGAGATTTAATGATAAGTAAATAAAAAGTTTATTTTTATTAAGTGGTATATGCATAACATATGCATAACCTACCTCTCACTATTTTATTTTTAGCTATAAAAGTGATATTTTCATCTTTTATTACGTTTGTAAATATAATATTGTATTGAAGATAAAAGGATGAAAATCTTAAGAATTTTTCTCTTTGATACTCGTTGAGGATATTTGAATAAATTGTATTTATTTGCATTATCTGTACGTCATCATTTCTACTTTCCAAAATAGGTACAAATCTTCACAAATCTTCTGATAAAATTATGAAAAATGATAATTTGTATATATTATATATTTATTCAAGTCGAAACTTATTTTAATTTTTGGCGACTAATACCAATAATGTAACCAAGTAAAATGTACTTCTGAATTCAGGATATATTTCGTAGATTTTCCAGTTTTCACGAACAATTACCCTGAAAGTATTATAAATTAATATCTTATGATACCTATATTACGAATATACCGAAATGCCTCATAAAATAAATGACATGATAGTTTCGAATATCTTTACCCATGAAATGAAATTATTCTGTAGTATTGATAGACTTACCACATTATATGGAAATGCGAGTGGAGGGCATTCGAATAAAATCAAATTATCAAATCTTCGTAAGTGATTACACTTTCTCTACGAGTTGAGGATTTTAATATACATAGGAGTGAAGTAGTTCTATTTAATAAAGATTTTTTCAGCTACTCGGTATGTTACACTATAGAAAATATTAAAGTTTTCTTAAAGCCCCCATACACTATCATAATTAATAATAATTGACATTAATAATTGATAGATTGACAATTAAATTGACGAAAAGATTGCCATCAATTAAATTGATAGTGTAAAATTGACGGTAAAAATGGGAGGAGTAAATAGTAAATTAAATTGATGAATTTCAAAAATTTTCTAAAATGATTATAATCAGTCTTTGCAATAAATACTGTATACTGTATCAATTTTAATGTGAATATAATTGATAGTGTATGGGGGCTTTAAGGAAATTATAAGAACAAGCGATTGTCGTGAAAAAGTTCAAAAAACAAAATACATATGCATATTTCCCTTAGTAAGCGTTCTATTTTTCAATTTCATTTTGGTTTTACAAAATGATGGCGTACATATAATTTTAATATTGAGAGGATTTAAGTGATTTTTTGGGTACAAAATGCTCTAAAAACCTTCATAAAAATCAATAAACATCTGAAAATCAGTGAATTTCGTAAACCGTATAAGTTTTAATATTAACTAATAATATTCGAGAAAATGAAAAAAAAGTGAAATTTCAATAATTTCAATAATAATCAAGCAACAATAATTGTTATCCGTTGCATTGAACATTTCCACGAATTTGCTTATTTGTATAGAAGTTCCCCAATTTTCCAAAAATTTTCAAATAATTTTCAGGATTTCTTGAATTTCCAGATTTTATAATAATTTTCGTATTTTCACGTAATTTGGGCATTTTTGTTAATTTTTTTGGCTTAACGTCACAATTTTCCAAAATTATTTGTGTATTTTCCCGATTTATAAAATGTAATATGAAATTATTATTCCTGGACTTAGGAACAATCGTTTACCGATAAGTTCTAACTTACATACAAGTTTATCTGCGCTGGCTTTATCTACAATTTTGAATTAGGGAATTAATATTTATTATTAAATTAAGGACATTTCAACTATTTATGACTTATTTTACAAGTCTTATATAATATATTTTATAATCGGGAAGTATTATTTTCTAAGAGTACAGATAGTTAATTGAGTCATATGCTTACATTGTCTGCGTGTTGTGTTAGCACACATTTTTACTGTAATTGAATGCTATTAAAGATTTTGAATTTTTGAATATGGATCGATTTTAAATATAATAGTTTTCACGGTAGATTAGGCGTCTTCTCACTTTATAATTTCCAAAATATCGATTGTTTTCTTTTTATATTTTTCGAATGTATACATATCCAAAAGTGTCATACTAAAATTTTATGAGGATCTGAGGAGTCTATAGCCTTTCTATGCCAAAGTTACCCCCTCTCGTCCCAACCCCTTACGATTTAAAGGCGTTTTTCTCGAATGTTTTTCGATGCCTGATGTTGATGAAATCATAGAAACTACTGAACCGATCTTTATGAAATGTTAACCATTTATTCTTTACAACTATAGCTATAGCGCATATCAAGGATTTTCTTGTATTTTGGTATTTACAATTTTTTTTTTTTTTGCCAAAAACCGTGAAAAAAGAACACCTTTTTTATGTTTTTTCAAAAAATGTCCGCCATTTTGTTATGTTTGCATATATCATAAATCGTATGATATGCGCTACAGCCATTATTATACTGAATCTAGAACCGTTTGATTTTTTTGATTCAGATGATCCCTTTCCGAGATTTCATCAACAGAGCGCAGACCTACAATTTTTTAAGGATATTTTTTTAACTCCCATTTCAGTGTATAAATAGTGACTTAAGGGGGGACATCACTTTTCCGATTTTGGTAAGCCGATTTTTTTTCTTTTGCATATTAAATGTCAATTAAGGTATCAAGAATAGGGGGTTAAAAGGATTTTTAAAAATTCCGCCTTTTAGAGATAAGGCAGATGATTTTGTGCAACAGTGCACAGCAATAAATGATAACAAAACCGATATTCTTAATACTTTAAGCTCATTTTTCTACTTAATACTTTAAACTCGTTCTTTGTAATTGATGAATCGCTTTGAAATTTTTTCCTGGTATTCTTAGATATATTTTCTTGTCCTTGACGAGAACAGAGTTTTTAATTTCAAAAAATTTGTATTTATTTTAAATCAATAAAGTCAAAAAATAGGAAAATTTTTCAAAACAAATTTTTAGTGACCCACCATTTTTAAAAACATTTTTTTTACAAAATTTCCTTCCCGTTAAGTACGAGATAAACTAATGTAATTTTAGTTTCTTTTTGATTTTTTCGATTTCAAGAATCCATGTTCCCGGAATCGCGTCCACCGCAAAGCACTGTTGATTTGGCAGTACCATACATCCGACAGCATTACGGCTAGCCATGTTGATTTTTTTAATACAAAAATTTTAAAATATAGATAAAGGTACGCCATTTAACATAACACAAACATTTTTCATTACAGTAATACGGCTCCTCTAAAAAAAATAGTAAACTTAGCCTTGATTTGGGCGCTCAAAAGTGATTTCCCCCCTTAAATAAAGAGAAAAATTTTTTTTATGTATTTGAAAGTGTATTTATTAAGTGGAATAACTTTTATATTAATATCTATAACAAAAACCTATCAAAGAAATTCATGAAAATAGCATTTTTTTAGCGTCTAAAGTGAGAAGACCCCTTAAGATAATTTAAAATTTTTTAAAATACGCTCCGGGGTAAAAATTGTATAGCTGTTCGGGAAGTTTGCGAGTTAATTGTTAATGCGATATTTTTTATGCGGTCCCTATCCCTCTACACAGCGTATTACTATCCTCTCCATCGAGAATCGACGATATATGAAACGATATATTATCGCCGAATTGGTTTGAAATAATAATTGAGATCTAATTACTAATAATAATTGTTATTGATTGGTATCCTTATTGTATTTTATTCCAGTATCGCTACCACCCATATTCCCGCTTACTATTGGTAAGGGAATACCAACTAGCCTTAAAATTTCTATTTAAACTTTAAAAACAAATGTAAAGTAGTTATTTTCTAAACATATATTTAAAAGTGAAAATTATAATAAGCGGAAATAAAATAATCTGAGAATTTAAATCCCTGATATTTTCGAGAATTGAGTAGCTTCGATCAGCTGTGAATCCGAACCATGTGACCAAATAGGATAAAAACCTTATAAAAACACATGGTGAACTATTCTTAATAGGTCACCGATTAGTAATAACATTTATTTTCTTAATAAAATTTTAAAATTGATGATAAAATTAGGTATAATATTAGACAAAAAAATTCTGAAAGAGGACATGATCTCAATTTAAAAATATTCAATTCATCTACTTGATATATTCATTATGTGTTTACTTATTTTTGAAGTACACGCTGTAGAAAATAGGTTAATCAAATGGAGCGAAGTTAAGGAGTTTTTTTCATCGTCTGTATTAAATACTTTTAAAACTTATTTAAAATTCATTATGTCAAAGGATCATGACATTATCATACCCATATTTTGAAAATCCAACACCTATTATTTGCAGTTTGAAAAGATAAATTACATTGGTTTTATAAATATGATATCATTAATATTTGAAGCTGAAACCAACATTTTATAAAGTAAGAAAGCATACAATAATAACTAAACCTCCAAAAACCCAGTCGTAAGAAAAATGTAGTAAATGTGAAAATAAAATAAAATATAAATTCCTTGACATTGTTTAAAACTTTTAAAAGATTTTCATTTTACCCTTAAAAATTTATTAAGCACATCAAAAATTAAGTATAAAATCAAGTTATTCACTGTCATTCATTTGTAATGCATACGGTACTCCAAGTCAAGGTAATGAAAATATAATAAAAATTAAATCTGGAATGGTTCTAAAATGTTTCAATGTTATAGCCTTATAAAGATAAAAATCGTATTTCATTCATTTCACTTCGAAACCAATCCTTGGAGAGTGAAAATTAATGAAAACAGGACTTGAAAGTGGTATTATCAGGATTCGATAAAAGCAAATTACTCTTTATTTGTGTCATACGAAATATGTTTACGTTGTACATATTTATTACGGACACATCGGATACATACTTAAATTACGTAATGGTTTTTTTTCTAAATTTCTACAACTCACCATCCTTAATGCTGTTACAGATTTATGTGGACGTTTCGTAACATTTACTTTGAATGGTATTGAAGCAAATTATAATCAATTATGACAGAAAATCAATAGACGAGTGGTATAAAGAAATATAATAAATCTTTGAGATGCCAATATGACCTATTTTCTATTTTGCAATATTATGTAATAAGAACGAACATAAATTATATTCATTTATATTTTTAATTTAAAAAACTGGCGTTAATGCGGCACTTCACCACTCACTTTCAAAGGACTAGGTAACCTTATATACGAGTTTATATAGTTACGTGTTATGATGTTAGGTCACTATTATACAACCAATGATTGATGATCGACATTTACATCAGCTCTGGGGTAGGACCTTTTCGGGGTTTCAACAGTACAATATGTCTTGATTATAAATAATAACTAGCTCCAAGAAATAATAACTATCCTTTGTTGAATATCAATATAATTTAATTGCTTTTTAATCTAAAGCGACCATTAATATAAATTATTCAGCATCATTAGAAATACCATCCTATCATTTGATTTGATGGAAACAGAAAATTAATATAAATCCTAAACGTGAGAAAAGCATTGTTCTAAAATTGTGGCCAAATAATAGCTTAATACCATTGCCATGGAAAATGCTGCTTATCTTATACCACTGGTGACGTCATAATGATTATGGGGATTATGATGGTCTATCATGGGCTAAATAGCTGATAAGTTTTTAAACGTGTGAGTGAATATCTAGAAAATAATAAACGAAACGAATACATCAAATTGAGAATATTTATTAACTAAATTGAGAAAAATTGTGTATATTATGTAAATTAGTCACACATCCTAACATAGAATAATGGTTCGTTGGTGTGTTTCCGCCATTACATTTTGCAGATATTTTAATTATATAGGTACTCATTACAAACTTTTATGAGGTGACATCTAGTTGGGTTAGTTGGAAAAATATCACTGCGCCAAAATAAAAATAAATCTCTGTTCCGCTAAACACGAAAATGGCAATAACAATTTTTTTATGAACAGAATTTTGAGATTCGAATTTTTGAATTTTTGAATTTTTTTCAGAGGTAATCTCACATATTTGACCATTTCATAAGTTAGAATTAATCGATATGATTAAATAAGATATCATATCAAAGAATGAATTGAAATCGAGCATTCACGAAATCGATGAGGATCAAAAAAGCCAAAAAATAGCTTCAGCTTTTAGTTTACAATGTATTGAGAAAGCTTTTAGCGAAAATTTCATATTTTATCTAAATTTAATTAATCGAAAAATAATTAGTTTCCAAATAATATAAAATGACATTTTAATTATAAGCTTTCAATGAGCTTTTGGGATTTTTAAACCATTATTTTAGAAAAAGTTGAAATTTCGTTAAAGAGTTCTTATCTAGACAGAAAATAGATTTCTAAACGTGAAAAATTATGTTCGAAACTTAGGACTTTCGTTACGTTTTAATAGTTTAGATATAAGCTTTCTTCGAAAATTCCATATTTCATTTAAATTTAATAAATCGTTAAAAACCGTTTCCAAATTATATAAAATGGCATTTTAATTTTAAGCTTTTAATGAGCTTTCGAGATTTTTGAACCTTTTTTTCAGAAAATTTGAAATTTCGTTAAAGGATCGGTATCTGGATGAAAAATAGATTTTAAAACATAAAAAATAGGGTCCAAAAAATAAAGCTTATGGGAGCTTTTAAGTTTAAGCAGAGCTTTTGTACGAAAATATTAGTTTATACTATAGTCTCAAATAATTTATAAACTCCCTGCATCATTACATTTTTTCCGACCGAAGAAAATATTCGGCATACATTCTAGTAATAGCGCCAAATAATTTTCTCTTAAATAAAACAAACGCGTATGATAAAGGATGTAACATTTTGTTACGGGGTTATAAAAATCTGCACACCATAAGGAATCAGGTGATCATCAAGATCTATGAAATTCTACAATTTTCATAACATTTCTCAATTTCTATAAAATTGTTCTGTGTATATGGAATTTTCCAGTAATCAGTAATATTATTCGTCAGAAATATGTCAATATTTAAATTTAGTTCCAAGGATAAAAATAAATAAAAAACTGAAGCTCCCAATTAATCTAAAACAACACAGATTTTGACTAGTCGTTCTAGTACCATAAATCCGCTCGAATAGACCAATTATTTAGCCATCCTTCCTTAGACTTCCGATTAAACAAGTTGTCAGACGTAGATATTGAGGGCAAATTATGGTATTTATCACAAAGTTATTAACGAACAATTACATTTTTTACAAATTATATTATTAAAACAATGAAAATTACACTTACAATGCCAATTATATTATAATTAGAAACGGTAATCATTCAACCAATCTGTCATGATTCAACTTTCTGACCTTTATGGGGTGTTCACAGAGATTCATCACTCGGGCCACGACTTTATCTGATAATAATTCTAAGTTGGATGGTAGTATACTAAGAAACAGTTTATATTTATAATGCCATATAATAACAAAAATATCTCGTTAAAATACTTGACTTTTAAATTCTACTGAAACGCGTAATAACTACCGAGTTATTGTAAATTGGATATATAAGCTTCTACTATTTTCCCATCCATTTTACACTTATTGACTAAAAGCTTTCAATTTAGTTAAATACTAATTATACAAATAACATAAGAAGTAATTAAATCTTACATAACAGAAAAAGAGCAATATAGAGGGAAAATCATTCAATTAAAAGTTATTATTATTAATATACATACACAATTTACAAACTCAAACATTAAATTTGCTAATAATGATAAAAAAACAAAGTAAACAGTCAATATTTCAATATATAATTTCCAATCCAATATTATTCTAAATCGATTGCAAATTACTCTTTATGTATTGAGAGCTCGAGAAAAACAAGATAAACAAATGGATTATCATTTCAATATAAGTTTATTGAAATAAAGATTATGGAAATTATTAATTATTAGTATTGTTATCAACCTCATCAAAAGTGATAAATTGATATTGATGGATCAGGCGTTCCCAAAAATGTATTATCATGCTAGAAAATTCGTATTTATTATATTATATTTTTATTCACCGAAGTGAAATAAATATCAATACTAATTAGATTTAGTTCAATACAGAATCGTCACTTAATATTGTAATTTCTTTTCAATTTCTTTACAATTTGATGTAGATATCTATCTTCAATATTGATGTATATGCATTGAAAGTTGTATGAAGTGAAACCTTAGCTGTGTTATCGATAAGGAACTACTCTATTCCACATATCGTTGAGTCATTTACTCATTTACTTGTATTGACATACAAGGCTTAAAAGAGGTCAAAGTGTTTAATATCGTCTTATTCTTTTCCTATGATTTTCTCACAACCCATTAAAAGCTGTAATGCCGGTAATTGAACACCATATAAACTTGAACATAGATAAATGTCTAAATGCAGAAAGGGTATAATTCTGCAATCGTAATTTTCTCAAGGGATTTTTTCATTAAGGGCGGGCATAATTTTATTTGAACAAGTTGAAAATAAGAGCAATAATTGTACCGCATAAATAAACCATTAAGGAAAAGATAAAAGTATGAATATATGCATAAAAATATCCGTTGGGAAATTACATAAATAATATGTATAGGACTGTCCATACCAAATGATGTGACTAAACTTCAAAATATACTAAAAATCAGCAAGTTAAATTAAACAAAACGGAATTACACCCTTTCTGTATTTAGCGATTCATATATAATAAAATGTACATAAAATACGAGCAGAAAGGCCTATAGAAATAATCTTCTAATCGTATTACTAATAAATACTAATCCCAATAAATAATACTAATCCCTCGATAAATAATAGTATCATATGGTTCGAAAAAACCATTCCAAATTCCAATTATGGGCTTATGGGTTAACATATAACCATGCTGATTAGTAATTATACAAGCCTAGTATCCGCAAACATAGCGTGAACAAATTATTTACAAGTAGGTACATACTTGTAGAAGATACAAATGCTGGGATTGCAATTAGAAAAATTAGATTGACCGCTGAAAATCTGAAACAAACTTTTCTTAATTTATTGGTGGTAAAGTTAATGTTGCATGTTTCGAGATAGATATTCAACTTTTCAATATTTTCCTATATCATCAATATTTTGTCCCTTATTACGATTATTACGAATGTGGATACATTGGTGTGTATCAGCAAGCAACTGTGTCCGTAGATATACTGTAAATCCAGGCGAAAAACACTTCCTCTGGTATCGACCCCCATCGATTCTGATAGGAAGTTTCAGGATTTGTTAAATTTGAAAGAATATTCTATACGTATTTTTTGTTTCGCCATCCGACATACCGTTGCGAATACAGGGTAACCCAAAATTTCGCGTTTTTGCACCTTGTTCCAACGCTAAAATCGCTCTTACATGATAATATCAAATGGACGGTATTGACTTCAGCATTTTCAAAGTATGTTTGAATTTTTTTCCGAGCTATGGCTATTTGAAGATTGTACAGGGTGTTCACCCGAAAGGTTTACTAATTTTTTATGTCGCCATTTATATTAATGTTAATATTGACAGTTTATACTTAACAGTCGTGAAGTACACACGTAGCAAAATAATAATAAAAAAATATTCGATTAAACATTTAAACAATGCGTTTTAATAATGAAAACTTTTCACACAAGTCAATCATTATGTACATTAACATTAAAAAATTCCGTGAAAGTCTCGGAAGGAATATTGTGCCATTAAAGCCTACAATTTACCGGATTATCAAAGAAATTCAAGAAAAGGGGAATGTAGCAAATAAGCCAAAGTGTTTGCAACAAAGTACAGTCACAACACCAGAAAATATTGCTGCTGTACGTGCAAATGTACGACCTAATCCAACGACACCAGACACCGTATGAACCTTTTTGAGACCATAATTGCATGCCAATGGTTTGATGAACATGTGGTTCCAGCAGCACAGTGCCACATGCCATACTGCTAGGAAAACCATGGAATTGTTACGAGAAATATTTCCACAACAGTTAATTTCGAAATCTGATGATGTGGATTGGTCTCCACGGTCACCCGATTTAACTGCCGCAACTTCATTTTATGGGGTTATCTTAAAATTAAGGTTTCTGCAAATAAACGAGATAAGATTGAACAATTTAAAAGGAATATTAAAGAAGAGACTAACATGATACAGGGTGAAATGTCTGAAAAAGTGATGAAAAATGTAATCAAAAGAGCTCGTATGTGTAAGGCCAATAGAGGCGGACATTTGGCAGACATTGTTTTTCATACATAATTCCAAACATTAAATAAACGATCTGTAAACCTATCGAGTGGACACCCTGTATAATAGTTTACTTCCGCTCTCAATGAAAATCTTTAAATGTCCTAACTCGGCAAGATATGCTCCTAGTTATTGAGAAATCTATGTATTGAGCTGTTGTTTGTCTTGTAAAACCCATTCAAATGAGCTATCACTCAACTGCGCGTTCTATTTAATATTTTCAGGCGTCCTCTCTCCCTGCACTGTGCGAACTACCGAATATTTTTTAACCATAACAAATTCTGAAACTTTAATCGAAATAGAAAGGGCTCGCGAGGGACCAATATTACAATTTGTTTGCTATTTTCGCATGGAATGGTTGTATATAGACATCCTCTTATAACACAGCAATCTTACAATCATAATAAAATTAGGAACATTCAAGAACATATATAGAGCTGAATGAACAGATAGAGTCAAATGTATTCAATAGATCACATACACGTTATGAATTCTAATTGCTATTGCCTTACTGCATGAGATTCAGGATTATCAAATTTAGTAGAAATTTCATCATTAGTAAACACTATACAATATTAACAACACAACGACTTTCTTTCATTGACATAAGATTTGTACCAATAGTAAATTCGTAACCTCTTATTCTTATCTTTTATCATGTCCACTAGGGCGGGTCGAAAAAATGCATGATGGGCGAGAAACCTGTACTCTGCCCATCATAGAGTGGCATAAAGTGATTGAAAATGGTTTATAATTCCCCTTTTCCAACATAAAGCATCCTTCAACATATATATCATGATAAACCGTGATTCTGAAAATGTTGCAAATATAGGGAATATACTAAAATT
>JANTOP010004995.1:0-17173 GCA_027564815.1 Symmerus nobilis
GCCACCAAAATTTAATATTCAAATTTTAGTAAAATTATACATTTTAACGGGTTTTTTTTCTATTTATTAAACTAATTTAATTTAATTAGTGGCCAATCATTGACTCCGCACCCTATAAGTTTGAAAATCGATTTCAAGATATCAAAAATTTAGAACCAATTCTGTTGTTTATGTCATTCCCTTTCGGAAAAGAGGATGTTGACGAAATACATATCTTCAAAAATAGCTACTTTTTTTATATAGATTCATCAAAAATAGAAAATGATATTGTAGCACTTAATTCAGATATTTTCATTAAAGTAAGATCTTCTGAAAATAGTTATTGGTCTTTGCTCTATGAAAACAAATATTTATCCCTGTTTAAGAGCTATTGCTTTACAATTGACAGCATATTTTGGATCCACCTATCTATATGAATCAGCATTTTTGCATCTGTAAAGGCCTCTAGGCGTCTTGCATATGGTTGGTTGGTTAGGTAGGGCGTGCGTGGAGTGCAATGTACTTAACGTGGGCGAGGAGCTGCATGCCCAAGTCACAAATCAAGTTTTACAGTACAGTTTTACTCCAACTTTCATTCCATGACCCGGACTGGTTTAAACATGAACCTAGAGTACATTTAAGTGATTTTTGATATCAAAAAGCCTAAGTTAACGTCATCATCTTAACCATTCCTAACATATCTCAAAACTTAGAGTTTTGGGTCAAAATATTAAAATTTCAGATTAAAAGTTCAGACGGAAGATATTGTCCGATCCGAAAGATATTTTACACGTGAATTACTGGTATCGGTGGGCAACTTTTCCGCACTATAAGAATTCGCTCCGAGAAAAAAGTCGGATTTCGACCCACCCTAGTGGTCATTTATGTCTGACTATGGAGTCGGAGTTCCTTGACTTATGATGGTTGTTTTATCCCGTATCAACTTTACAGAACTATGTCAATAATTAATAAAGTATTCATTTAAAATTTGATAAGAATACATTAATATTAACTGAATAGCTTTGTTTTTACTATTCATATTTCGCGAATTATTTTTGGGACAGGAATTCATTTAAAAAAATGAACTTAAGGATTGCAGTTATTATCTAACGTACGTCAGTGGGGTTATTTCAAATCAGATTTCCAAAATTTATCTCAGAATGCACCAACATATTCACTCCAAACAGTTTTCATAAATAAATTATTTGCATAGTAGAGTATTATACTTTACTATTTAATATTAAAGCAACAAATAAACATGACAGACGGAGAACCAACCATATGTAGTGCACTTCTGAATGAATTGCAAGAGCTTATTTCTTTTTCCAAAATTAACTACCAATCTACCTACTTTATTATAACATCCAACCAATCTATGTATATGAATTTTGAAAACTATTTAAAACGCTATTCATTTGTTCCATAAAATATTATTAAACAATTTGAATATTTTATCTGGAAAACTGCTAAAACAGCCGTCGCTTTGTCGATTTTGTATTACATATTCAGTGCAATATCCATACAATTTGAATTATATCATACGATACTTTTGCATCATATCATGTACGATGCATAGTATTTTCTTGTACACTTCTATTTAACGAATAATGATGTGAATTGCCGCTGTTCCGTCCAATCAGCATCCATCATCTGCATCACTGTAATAAAATACAAAATTTATATACTAAAAATGTACAGATTACTTACCGCGAAATACTTTATATTATATACACGGTTTTTATATGAATATACTTGTATAATATAATAATAAAATGGAATAAAATGGGTTGTGTTGTGTAATCAACAATATTCAATATTCTTCCAAATGTTATTTATGTTGATTTTTCTCATAATTTAAATATCATTTCTGCCATTTCATCTTTGATACCACATTCGGGGTGTGTAGATGAATATTTGTAGTGGTACATTTAATATATCGTAGACTTATATACAATACCCTCTATCAACTATTTTTGAGAGGATAACTTACCGATTAAAATCTTACTACTGCCATCATATGCATCAATGATTTAAATCAAATAATAATTTTTTTTACAAGTGGTTTATAGGGGTTATTGAATTATGAGCCCGTAATTTGAAATTTAATTTGCTTTGAAATGCTCGTTCTTGCGAAATATTGTTTTTGGAGATGTAAAGATTCGGTTGAAAATATAGCCTAAATTTCTAGTTTTGATAATCGAAATATAGTCTAGTAAAATTAGATTCACGTAGTGTATAAAATTGCAAGTTCGGGTGTTATTGTTTTTAGTGGCTTACTTTATGTTTTTTGGGGTGCTGAACACGAATCTGAAGCTGTCCAACAAAATTTTTATCGGCAAATATGAGAACTCGCCAAAAAACCGTTGCAAATTTTAGTTTTTGGATTATAACTTGCAAATGAAGCTTTGAAGGCCGTAAGCAGTAGATCCCATACCAACTCAATTAGAGATAAATTAAGAGGCGCAAAAACACATGTGAAACTTTGCTCATGGGGTACTAAATAAAGTGTTTTTTGCATCGGATTGTGACTATAGTGACGAAAAGTGGATATACTACGAAAAAGTCAAATGAAAAACTTCTTGGGTTAGTCCAAGCCAGCTATCAACATCAAAATCAAAACTAAATCGTTCCGTTTCGGGAAGAAAGCAATGCTATGCATCTGTTGGAACAAAAAGAGTTTACTGTATCGTGAGTCTTTAAAACCTGGCTAAACTGTTAATATAGCATGTTAACCAATACCAAATTATCAATTTGAACTATGCATTGATCGAATAACGACCAGAATGGGTCATACACGTCAAAGCTATACTTCATTACGACAACGTAACGCTTCACCCGTCTTACTGACCTGATTTGGCTCCATCAGATTATTACTTGTTTGCATCAATGTCGCATGCCCTCGGAGAGCAGAGCTTCAAAACTTATGAAAAACTCGAAAAATGGGTTGATGAGTGGTTGGCTTCAAAACCGGAACAGTTTTTTTTGGAAGGGTATCCACAAACTACCCGAAAGATAGGAAAAATATGTATCTACCTAGCAACGGCTAATACTGTAAATAAAAAATATCTAACCGTTTTCTCACAATTAACGCCAATTTTTGAAGAAAACCCAGAATAATTGAGTTCTACACACTTGGTATAATACCACAAGAAAGGTGAAGTAAATTGATGATTCTATTTTACATGAAGCTCCCACTGGCATATTACAGACAGTACACTAAGATCTCGTTTAGCGCTTAGAATGCGTTCCTTAAAATTTAGCGTTAATAGAAACAGCGTTGAAAGAGGTAGCGTTAACAGAGATATGAATAAACACGACAGCTATGGGTTATCCATGTTATTATTATATATTTAGGATTATGTTTACCAATACCAATTATTTTCATTTATAATTTCAGATATCGTGCCGAAACATTACTAAATAGTTAACTCTGGTAATCCTGTAGTTTTCTATCATATAGACAGAAGATTCTGAGCGGATGAAAAGTTATTTACTTAAAAAAAAATAAAACTAAAAAATGGAAAAAGAAATTGACTCGTTTTTCGATTTAAAAAGTCGCTCTATTATTGCTATATTATACCGTCGGCATAAATTTCGAAAGATTATTTTCACGTCTGCTTTCCACTATTTCATGGATTGTTTTTTTATGTTAGAAAAAAAATTGTTATCACAACCGGAACAAGCTCACATTTTTCAACTATTTTCGTTAATTATTTATAACTGAACGTAAAATATATCAAGTTATGGGTTAAATTTTCTGCTAAAACTACTATTTAGTTTCTGGAAAAGCGAGTTACATTTGTAAAAAAAATGAATGTGGTACATCCTTAGCAACTGTACATGTAAAAATTGATATGTCCTATGTCCCTCTAACATTATAATCTATATTTTATGTGAACAAAATTTCGAATTCATGGAGAACCGTACAAAAAATTTTAACAAATCCTGTTGGAAATTGTTTGTTCATTTATTCATTCGAATCATATGGACAGGATGTGGATATTTCGAGAATTATAGAACAGTGGAAAAAGTTTTTTTTCCGGTAATATATTTTTGTGTGGGGATTTCCTCTACAGAAAAGTGACACTGCTCTATAAACTGTAACATTTCAATACTATTTCTATCCTGGATACTACACGTACATATACCATAAATTTAATTAAAGAATAATATACCATCCAGATGTATACAATATCTAAGTCATAGATGTATAGTGTCATATTGCGTGAAAATTCATGGAAAACTGGTTACCATAATGAATTTTTTATCGCTTCTACTACATTCCTCTTCCTGAAGCTCTTCATATACTGATAGATAATTATTAAAACATAAATTTTCTTTCAGACACACATTACACGTATTTTTCGTATTTTATTGTTATGTCCGTAATCGCACACATAATAAGATGTATTGTATGTATGTACATACGTATAATATTTTCACTACTTTACAATACATATTTAGCATGTATATAAACGTACTTTTTAGTAACATTGTATTGAAATTGTGTTGTATACTATTTCATACATATGTTGATTTCGTAAGAACTTTGTTAGTTTCTGAATCGAAGTCATAAATTTCCTAAAATCCGTCTTTTTAAAGCAATATTTGTGAAATTACCCAAGCTATTTTTCTCGTTCAAAAGGCCAAAACCAAACCAGACCAATCCATTTTTCTGTATTTTCCTTTCTGTAATATTTATATATAGTTTCATAATTGCTTTTTCGCTTGTATTTTGGAAATACTTGATTGGCTTTTTAAGGCAGTAGTAAAACCACTCTTATTCAGCAATTATTTGAGTACTAGATTTCTTTTTATATCCAACATCCTACATATATTATCTACAGATATGAAAAATTAAAAAAAAAGCAGAAGTCATTCCACACGTTGTATGTATATTATATACGCTTTCAACAAATTCAGTGTTTATTGGTTGGTTTTGGTTTGGTGTTTGCCTTGGTTGAAGAGCAGACTTAACTGTCATTTGGTGTAGTATAAATGAGTTAAAAATTACCTTGCATTACAGAAGGCATTGAAAGGGGAAGAAGAGACCTTCTACTTCAAGTTGTTCTAAAAATCTTGAGTTCTTTGTCTAGATAATATACCATATTCCTAATTTCTCTACTGCTTATACTCAATATTTGAGTTATATGTGTACGAATTGACTTTAAAAAATTACTTTTGGGTAGCATGAAAACATGATATCTTTCCGAAAAATGCGTTTCAAAACGGACTATGTATACGATTTGTACCCTAACTTAATTTGTTTCCTTTGGTGGATACCTATATATTTCAATTAGGGCTAACAGATAATCTCTGTCTATAGGTGCAAGTCTGAAATGAATTTTATTAAAATATTTTATTTTATTTTAAAAGTCAATGTTTTTCAGATTTACAGTTGATCAACTGACAGAGATATTGCAGTGCTTACATATTTTTAGCATTGCACTTTTGTTCGTTTTAAGCATAAATCTTTTACGTAATTTTAGTCACGTTGGCGCAATTTCATTGATAAATGCAACAAACGGTGGTGTGCGCACACAAAAAAGAATTACAAGTCAAAAAACAATTTGCTATTATTAGATTACTCATTTTGATTTTTGATATTAAAATTGCCTACAAAAGAAAAAAAAAATAAGTTAAACATAAAATAAAACAATAAAATTCATGTAGGTTAAATTAATTATATGGACATCTTCCTGTCACGCATTACTATTGCCAAATTGGTCAATGACCAGTTGTTTTGTTGCGGTTTTTCTTTTTTTAATTTTATTGTCAAGAATTCCTTCGATCATGATTTATACTTGGAAGAAATAATTTTCGTATAAAAATATAATAAAACAATATTTAGCTATATTTGTGCAGAGAGAATTATATTCAATTTGACAAAAATGGACTACAAATTGTTTTCTCTTGTATTGTTTCATAAATAGCATTTACGAGTACGGGGCGGTATATCGATATGCAATAAATTTAAGTTGACCAAAAAATAGCAAATAAATAAACTGTCGGTAAAAATTAATTGTTATACTAATTATGGTATAATAATCGGTAATAAATTTGTTGGAATCATGTTTTTTTATGTAATTGTAATTCATAAATTTTGAACATGACAATTAATGGTTAAACATAATTAGAAATAATTTGAATGCAATTAAAATTATTATGTATGCATTATGTTTATGTAAGTATACACATTGTTTCATAAAAACAGCGATATGGTAAATTATTTATATAGGCTCATCAAATAATTTTATTACTGTAGTATAGGTCCCGTGATTCATTTCTTTTATGAACGCGACGGTCAGAAGGAAACATTCGTATAGTTAGATATTTATGTCACGTCTACATATTTATATGCTTGTTTTAATAACACATATTAATGATTAATTTTAAAATTTTAATTTTGATATTGTTCTTATAACTTGAAATGTAATATATCATGGAACCTTCTGTGAACTTTAAATTACTTGTTAATAATAAAGGAAGTAGCTACTTGTACAGAATTATTTATCTCAGATATTCTCTTTGAAAATAATTAATGTTATACAAATGAAACGGAAAGATGTGTAAATTTAAATAATTATGTTATTACAAAAATTTTACATATCAAAATGCTTAGTTGCCCTTGGAAAAACAAATTGTTGATAGATTTATGATTATAATTCTTATGAAAAAATCGCATTCCTTATTGTATGTTGAGAAATGTATAAACTAAATCACTTAAACAATTAAGATATCTATGTCACCGGCTAAAAATTACATGTACCTACATAGATAAAACGGATGACTTCAGTAGTGTTACACTACTTGTAAGATTGAAAATATTCGAAAATGCATATGCAATTATTTCAGCACAACCAACTGTTAACTGTGCATGTTTATTTATACACGGTTATAAAAATATGCTAGACGTTTTCGTGGTTTGCATATTATTAAGGAGCATGATAATGGTCACTGCACAACCAAATCAAGTATTATATTCACACAAGCTCCTATTATATTAACACAATAAAAGATTTTTATGAATGAAATGCTCTTTATGAATTATTGAACAGTTCGGGTGCATTTTTATTAATGAAACTAAATGTTACGTTATATTAATAAAAGACGGCGAGAAGTGTCATAAAGTAGGTAAGGGGTTAAAGTAGACAACTCAAACAATTATTTAACCACGCGTCCAAAAATTTTAAAATATCATATATATCTCGCATACATCTCTACACCTGTGTGTAGTGTAATCTTATATGATGAACTTCGGTCGCTGTAAATTTTAAAAAGCGCGACTATGTATTTTGGTCAATAAAGTAAATTTGTAACGTGCTTGAAAGTTTTAAATAACTTTTTCTCGGATTTGAATTTATAGTTATACCTCAGTTTTGTTTGTAGTATGTGCATGTGTTTCAGAGAAAATCAACTTATCTCAAAAGAAAATTTGCAGTTTATAAGAAGAATTAAGGTAACCTAAAAATTGTACCCTTGGGATAAAATAGACGCTTTTTAAAAGTATAAAGTAGGTATAGACACTTTATACTTTGAAGTAGTATATACCCAGTGTTATAATGCAATTCGCTACTACTTCTTATATAACTTCATACCAATTGAAGCAGAACCACAGCATAAGAATGTCTCTCAGTAGGAACGCAGAAAGATTCGAATTTATACCGATTCACCAGAAAAATGTAGAATATTCGTAATATGCTTGCGTAAAAAGGCTCCTATAAAAAATAATTAAAAAATTCAGTTCGATATCAGATATCACAATACCAAAGTTTTATAATTCTGAAGACTGTATCGATATGTCGTCCGATAATGGAGACGGGTATCCTCTTCTCCTTCTAAATACGGACAAAGTTGATGTAGGGCATTTCGTTTTGGTTTAATTTGTCACCAAGCCAGTCGATGTATATTTTGGTGGACGAATAACGAATCTAATTAATCAATGGGACATGGATATAAAATTTTGAAGAGAAATTAATACTGCTTTTACATTTCCATTAATTGATGATGTATCATCTTTGTCTGGGACCAGGTAATTTCGATGCTACTGGAACCCAGTTCAGATCCAAGGAACCGCTAGAACTAATCAGCAATACCGATTTAAAGTTGATTTTTCGACGTATAATATGCATTAATTACCAAATGACTTTAAAGAATCAAAGTTAAAAAGACTTTTTTTATTATAATCTTTATTATATTGTAAGTTTTGCTTTTTATATTCATAACATATTAAAATTGCAGATATATTATAGTAAAATATCTGTGTTTTATTAGCGTCTATACATTTACCATTCTATTATTTGTATAATGCCAAGCCTATACTCTTACCCCCTTGCTTTTACAAAAGCAAGATTTTCTAATTGTTAATTAAGAATAATTAACTAAATGGTTTTTATTTCAAATAGTATTTGAAATTAATTACCAATATTTCAAAATAAATTAGAAAAATATTTGTATTCAAAAGCACCTAACTTTCAAATTATTGAAAAGTGAAAACTGAAAAAGAAATTTTAGTGTCTACAATATGACACTTCTCCCCTAACATTCAGTAAATTATATTCCAATAATAATAACTTCATACAAGTGAACAATTGAATAGAAGTACTTATTGTGGCAAATACATATCAATGCGCTGAAGTCTTTGTATTATAATACAAATTTGTAAATTAGTAGATTTTATTCGAAAACCATGTCAACAGTCAACGTTCCATATTTCTTATCACCATACTGGTATAGGATGCTATCTATAAGTATTATTACATTTCATGCATCAGGATAAGATAGGAAAATAAGGGCTCTGCAGCGAATATCCAAATGCTCGACTTATACTCATAAACTTCGAATATTATAAATTATTAAGAATTATTAAGAAATAATAAGTTTTCATCAAACGGCCCGTCAATATAGCAAGGATTTCTGGCCACCAATTATTACCTGATATTGTATTTGTAAATGTAGTTTCTGTAGTTGTTTCCATAAAAAGTCTCTAAACCAAGGATTCATAACGATACATATTTATTGTCGAGGTTGATGATATAACATTTTAATGTGAACTTGAAATTGAAACTTACTTGGAGACTATAATGTGAACTTGAAATTCAAGGTTCTTGGAGCATTTGCCCTGTAAGGAGATGTCTGCAGAAATTGTTTTAAAATGGCAGGATTTCATAGCCTAACTGTGTCAACTGCAGCGTTAGTTTTGCATCGTATATGGGTATATATGTATGTATATGCAAACAGCCTGAAATTTTAAGAAAATCATCAAATTTCGTCAACTATTAAGAAAATAGTTTAAAGAAGTTTACACATAGATCATATCCCTCTAAATCGTCCTTCCACTCGATTCCATTCATTTATACTTCATGTAGCTGAATATCGACAATTTAAAAAAAATTGTAACAATGGTTTCACATAGCTGGTGTTTTGTCGTGTTTTGCGATTTTCAAAATTTCCTGGTTACGTATTGGTACATTGTTATATTTTACTACGGTTTGCATAAAATTGGCAAATTTTTATCAAAGTAAAAAAATTTTTTGATTTTCACGACATCAAGTCTATATTAAATTTGACGGTCACCATACCACCTCATCATAATGAAAGGATGATTTTTATATATGTATTATCCCAAGTATTCGATAATCTCTTGCAGTATCATGAATGTACCACTTGTCCACTTTACCATTGTGGAAGTATTTTATATGAAAATTATTACTATCACTAAATTAAACTTTTAACTATAATCTTTTACTCATTCAGTCTCCGGCTTGCTTTTCAACATTCAACAATAAATGGCTATCTTGATAGCTTATCGTAATCGCACAAAAGTGATTTTCGTTTTGCTAGTTACTATTTACTAATAATTATTTTAGACCGATTAATTTTTAGTAATATTTTATTATTTATTAATTAATTATTTTTACTACGATATGTAAAATGTATCTATTTTTGCATACGGCCGCTTAGAATTCAATATACATATTTAATTTAATTTTTATTTTATTTGAATTAATGGAATTTTTATATTATATCTTTTAATTTAATTTAATTTTATTTTATTTATGTTATAATTAATACTGATAGAGTACGCATAATCCAATGATTTGATATTTATATGGCTAGTTTTTATTTAATATTAGATTCATTATAACTTAACTTGAAACTGTCTACTTAGTACACTTTTTAAGGATATTATCCTTGTATGTACATGCAAATAAATAAATAATAATAATAATAATAATATTTAATATAATGCAATAAAACTTTCGTTTGGTATTATTTGAGACGAGTTTTAAACTGCTTTGATCTTCTTTTCCGTTTTCAACTTGGTGGAATAAAAAATTTCACAACTTTAAATTTATTTCCTAAAAGCATTCATATTTAAATCGTATTTATAACTTGTCTACAACACTATTGTAAACAAGATAGTATATAATACATATGGAAAATCCAGCTAAATTCTAATGAACAATTATTATAGATATAGTGGGTATTTAATGTGAAATTGAAACTAGCAATTTAATGACATTCTTTAATTATTGGTTAAATTGTCTAAAACTACATCGAAAATTATAATATTAAACAAGTTGTGCATATGGTTTTCCATTAATATACTTTGGCTAATAAAATAATAAAATTGAAAAGCAACATGACATTATGTTGTCAATTTATTTTTGCTCATTTGAAACAGCATAAATTATGTTTAAACAACATTCAAAATACAGAATAACAACCCCCACAGCCTAGCAACACAGAAAAATCAACGATTTCTACATAATCCCGGGAAACTATATAAATTAGTTGGTTCTCGTTAGAATTAACATCAAACATATCTAGTATTGTGTATACTACATACTAACCGTTTTGTTAGTTTTGTTATATGTTTATGCCAATTAAAAATAATTACAGGGATATTTTCAACGGTAAAACATTAACCATCATTAGCGGGGTACATGTGGTATGGCAGATAAGTTTTTAGAAATGTGTCTACTTGCATCGTTGTTTCACAATTTTAATTTACATTTTTGCATGATAAAACAATTTTGAATAAACACAACTAGTAACACGAAATAATTGTAAAATGGTTATGAAAATATGTACTTGTACAATTAACCATATTTGTTCAATAATTACAAAATATTGTAGGAATGGACAATAAAATTATTCATTTTTAGAAAAGTTTTGTATATTGTAACTCTAGCGAACATCAAATTAATTTTTTGCAAATCTTTTCTAATTCTAAAGGGGGTTGCAATAGGTGTGATAGGATTTCTGTTAGGCATAGCCGCCATATCTACTTGCCAGTTTTATTTATTTGTTCAACATTTGTACTCACAAGAAGGCCACATGGCAGTCGGAATTTATTTATTTGTATATGGAAAGTCCCTTATACAATATATACTGCAAAAGGAGTCTTCAACATATTTGCTAATAAAGAGTATTCAATTTTCTACCCGGCTTTTTTTCTTTTTCGTTCCAAAGATTTAAATCATAATCTTTATTATTAAAGATTGTTAATTAAAAATGTATATTTGCAATGGAAACTGGAATTTTCAGAGCGATAGGTAAAATTACTAAAAATAAGAAATGAATTTTCTATAAAAAGCGATTAATATGTGTTAATTAGCATATATTTGTTAAATTTTATATTTAAATGACGTAGTTATTTAAATGTAACGAGAAAAAAAATCACCGAAGCAGGAATTGAACCATCGATCTATTGGTTACCAGTCGCCATCGCTACTCTTGAGCTACTCAGCTACTTCAAGATTATTTTAAATTTAATGAATTTCATGCAATTTCAAAGTCGTTTTTGTCGAGAATATTAGAAAAGTGGGTCGTAATATTTTAGGAAATTCATATACGAGGAAGGAACTTTACATTATATAAATATAAAAAATAATTAAATTCCGACTGTCATGTGGCCTCCTTCTCAGTATGGTATACCATTTTACTTACGCATTCTGGAGGAAAAAAATTGTATTTTAGCGAAGTGTATTTGTGTGTACATTTCTATTTACTATTTCGCTTTTGTTCTTACGTGTGGTTATAATACAAACAAATAGATTGAAAATATAAGGAACACTGCGGTACGGTATTATTTGGGATTAAAAATTGGTTGCTGTGGCCAACCAACTGCTCGGATGACTCAATCGGCCGTAAGTCGGCCGACTGCTTAGCCTCGGCGCTTACAACTGATTAAGAGTTAATACATATCTAAAATTTAAAATCTAAAATATATCAATGATAAATAATCGTTGTTCCTCAATTCTGAGTTGAGAGATATGTTGAATCAACAGGGTGGCACTTCGTGCCATACTGCTGCACTAACCATCGATTATTCGAAACAACAATTCAACGATTTAGAAATGTCATGATTCATTAAATAATCCCCAAATATCATTGATTTTATACATTACTTTAGTTTTATTAACCTTTCAAATCCTATTACACTTATTTAGAAACCATTTATAATGGTTTTAATTACAGTAACTCTTTGGTTGTACTTATCTCTATTGAATAGATGTTATAAATAATCAGATAGTGATTTGTTCAAAATATTGTTTAGCAATTGTATACACTTCCAAGTTTCTCTAGTTCATATTCGTGAGGTTTAATATCTTCTTGAAATAAAAAGGGTGTGGCTAAACATTGTCATTCTTTTGATAAGTCTACAAATTGTATATAAGCAGTTAATAAGCTTACTGATAAATAAATAAAATGATAACAGTACACCCATCATACGAAAATTAGGAATAGTAAATACCTGATAAAAATAGAAAACCAATTCAAAAAACTACATAAGTAGGTACTTTCCATACGTGTTTATTAGTTATCTTTTTAATGTACAATAATTTTCAGAAAATTTAATTAAATAGAAAATGTAAAAAAGTTGAAAATATGTATTATGTACTGTTAATGTAAAAATGTATTTTACAAGGAAAAACTAGTATAAATTACATTTAAAGTTTGATGTTGATTTATATTTATGGTCGATAAACATGAAAATATGGAGTGAATGAATAAGTGTAAAAGTCAATATATATGTACGTTGGATAGGCATATAACAGTTATGTGAAACGTGAAACCATACAAATTAAAATAAAAAATGTTGCCAAACACAATGTTATTCAAGTAATGAGTGTCATGCAAAAAAATAATCTATGTAATATACGTACTATAAAAAAAACGCTGAAATTGAAATGTAGGTACCTAACTTAACTCTCTCATTAATGAAATATACAACATTACTACAAGAAAATATGAGTAGGAAGACGAAAGAAAAACCTTTTAAGATTTTCGTGTAATTGTAAGAAAAAAATTATTTATGCATATTTCTATAATTATTATGTTTTTATTAAGATGTTATTATTTAATGCTTTTTCCACTATTTCTTTAATTCCTTTTCAAATAACATAAATTTTAGGCGCACTAATTGCACTTCAACATGATATAATAATTTTTTATTTTCTTTCTATTAAAAATTAAACAATGAGCTAAAATTTGAAAATTGAACGTTTTATTATCTTGATTTATTTTACAATATTTTTATTTATTACTATAAAAACATAAATATTAAACATTAAACATTCAAACAATTAGAATTACTAATTTGTTTGAACTTTTTGCTTCATTTTTCAAGATTTTTTAAAATTTTGCAAGAAACCTCTCTTCAATATTATCTATACACGTGCGTGTGTTTTTTATATACTTATAATCATGAAAATTTCTTAATTACAGGATTATAATGAATGAAGATTGCACATAATAACTTTCCCAGTCATTTTAAATGAAGTTAATTATAATTTAATACATGAGAATGATTCTGAGAAGTAAATTAATGATAATTTTGTAGAATAGAATATTTCACCAAAATGTTCATCAAAATCGATAATTTTTCGGGAGGCAACTGTGAAAATGAGTATATCAGGGAATTATCATAATGAGTATTACGGAATTCGGAAAATTTCTTGAAAATAGGAATGAGAGTAAAGAGAAAAAAAATTAAAGGTTGTAGGTTACCGGTTAAAATCACTAGGGACTTCCCAGATAACTTACCAAGGGATTTTGTTTACATTCTAACCACAACTCTTAACAAAATAATGCACCTTGTTAAACAATTTCTGGCTTAGCACTTATAAATGAAAGTTTACATAGTATACTTGTATATTTAATTTATATTATAATATCGTTTATAAAATGTTTAAATAATTAATTGTCCAGCTTTTTATTGGCCATCTAACCAAAAATTTATTAGTGTCCATCAAAGAATATGTTAAATACTATTGGAATATTTTAGTTAAACATAATTTTGTGGTAAATTAATCATCAATTATGTATGCGCGATTGATTTATACCCCAGTATAAAGTAAAAAAACTGTTAAAATTTAATTACATTTGTTTGTATTCGTCTTTACCATTTGACAAACTATTGGTTTTAAATCAATCGATTAAGACGTGATATGAAACCAATGTTTTATCAAGTCTTCTTGGTATATTTTGTATACATATAATAGTAAAAGAAAAGTCAGAAAACATGTCAAGAATTAATTAATTTGATACCTGAATGCAGGTGTTAGATCCGTCCATGTATTGGAAGTGAAAAAAAAAATCAAACGAATGATATTTTTTCATCTTCAAAACATTTGTGTCTGTCATCAAGATGGTATTAACCCGGGTTACCTTATAAAATATAACAACATCACACCATAATATGGGATAATAATGACAAAAGTCGTAGATTTTATCGTTATATTACAGTTTGTTGTTTATTTTTTCCAAATCGATCTGCTAAACAGGGTGGCCCCTAATAATATAATCTTTTAATACAGTAACAATAAAAAAAAAATCAAACGTCTTTGAAAATTATACATCTTATATTAGTTTTGATAACCTTTACTAAACCAGTTTGACCTAAAACAGTGAATACCCGGTTAATTCTTTTAAATTAATTCTTGTCTTTAAAAGAGTTTAAAATGGTATTAGGTTTAAGAAAATATTACCAAGTCGATTAATCTTCCATGAAAACCAATGTTACCAATTTTTTTTCCTTCGTTTTGATCATATTAAAGACGAATGTTTTATGGAAAATGTTTATTTAATGTTACAATAAGTTTTATTATATATTTTTAGGGTTGTTGTCGGTAATAATAGCCGGCGGTCACTATAATATAATACAAACTCGTAAAGCTTATTTACAATGAATGATCGAAAATTTCGAAATGTCGTCGCGGCTTATGTGATTTATTGTCCAATATTTTCTGCTATGTTAAGATAGGAGTGTTGTGAATTAGCTGTGGAAAATTGTAGTGCACATACCTCTCTCTATCCGATAGTGATCAGTTGAAAATTTCCTGTTAATGTACAATTATGGCATTTATACTATTGAGTGTAAATTCCTTTTCATACCATCGAACGTTTCAAATCAATAATTTATCAAATTGTCGTATTATATTCTAAATACTCGAATGTCAGTGTCACTGTTTAAACTGTTTTAAATTTGTTCAATTGAATGGTAATAGCACCGGTGCTATTAAACGATAAATTTATAAATATTTAGAAATGTGCTATTTTATAGAGAAGTAAGTCACGTTTATAGTTTATGCTGGCGCCTGCCGCATAATTACCTTACTTTCTAAGTTTTGTACCCTAATTTACTTAAAATTTATATAACGTTCGCAGGTTGCTTAATCGCGAAATATCCAAATTATACCCAATCCGCATATAAAATTGTTCTTGTGGAAATAATAGCCTGAATATGTGACGCCATGTGTCTTTAATGTCCATTAAAAAAATAGCTATACACCGAAAATATTTTTTGTCATCAACCAATTAATAAGATTGTTTTCAGAATATGTAGGTATAGAACTATACAATTTTTAGAATACACAAAATAAACAATTTTGTGGCTTTTGGTACCGTCTTTTCCTACTGCAATAGGGACAAATGAGTAAATTTACAGATTTCTTTTATAAAGTCAATGTTAAGTGTCCACTTATATTTAAATTTTAAAAATTATTGTAATTTGTTAGATGTAATTATATCAATCTTAGTTATCATTAAATCGTGCAATAAAAATAAATTATAGATGTACAGGGTGTTCAAATAAGTTTCAATTTTAAATTCGAGGCCCCAATTGGGGGGGGGGGGGGGGCAAGGGGGTCTTTGTGACGCCACTGACTTATTGATCCACGAGCTAGTACTAAGACAATAATGATAAAATCGGTCGATAATTTTATGAATTAGTTAGATCTTTGCCGGACTTTAAGATTGGTGTAACTTTTAAACATATGGAAAATACCCGAGTTTGAGGCAAGCTTGAATAAATGGGATAAATAAACGATTACATTTCTTGGTAGATGTTTTCAAATTATATTGTAAATGCGGTCTTCACTGGAACATTTTGGTACTTTTAAATTCTAGATTGCATTCATGATATCGTTGGGTTTGAACGATCATTAATTAAAATTAATTTGTTTAGCACGTTAACTTTTCTATTATACTTATGATATTACGTACCTACTTATGTAATTCAATTTGTGGTATAATACGATTGTTTTGATGTAGATACAACGAACTCTTACTACGCCATATAATAGAATATCATATAAGTATACCGATCCTTCGCTTAACGAAATTAATTCGTTCACGAAAAGTTATTCGTAAATCGAAATTTCGTAAAACGAATTTTACATTTTTGTAATATTTTTTTTTCATATTTTTAAATTAAACAAATGTAAGTAATGATTAATTTACTGTGTATTAGACAGATGTCACCAATAGCTATATTCCTATTTACTAATTGTAATTAATTAGGGGAAATATGAACTGCAGGAGGTTTCATGTCCCCGTATTGAAAATCACCTTAATGGGGACATTCCTTGAAACAAGTAGAGATTATTTAACACAAATATGATGTGATCAAGAATAATTTACCGCCCCCGAAACCTCCTACAGTTCATATTTCCACTAATTAATTACAATTAGTAATAGCACTATCGCTATTGGTGACATCTGTCGAATACACAGTAAATTAATCATTAAAACCAAAAACACCGGTATGATATGAAGGGTTGAGAAAAAGTGGTTCTTAGTGGCCTGGGGGTCTAAATGGATAGGGCACCCTAGTAACATTTTATAGAACTATTGGTGTTGGTTTTTCTTCTTTGGTTTTATAAGACACTTCCTTTGGAGTTCA
>JANTOP010005006.1:0-34367 GCA_027564815.1 Symmerus nobilis
ACTATTCTACTTTTAGCTTGCTACATCTGCAAGGATCATGGAAAAAATTCGAAAGCAACGATGGGCGCATGCATGCAATGCAATAAAATCGGTTGCCGGCAACAGTTTCACGTCACCTGTGCCCAGGCCCTCGGTTTACTGTGCGAGGAGGCTGGAAACTATCTGGACAACGTTAAGTACTGCGGTTACTGTCAACATCATTACAGTAAATTGGTAAGTTTCTTGTATATATTTTTGTGTCACGCGTCACATGTCATTTCGTCAGTTTTTTTTTTAATTGAAAAATTGAAATATTAGGTAAATTTCAAAGAAAAAAATGTTGCGTGTCACATTTCAGATGTCATGTCAGATGTCATTTTTGTGAAATGAGAAAATTCGAAATGTTATCAATATTTAGCAAATTAAATGTTGCGTGTCACTTGTCACATGTCATGTTGCATATCTGATCGGATAATTTCCAATAATATTTCTGTAAATTCAAAAACGAGGATTCCTACTTTTTACAAAATAAAAATGTTGCATGTCACATGTCATATGTCAGATGTGATTTTTGTGAAATGAGAGAAATCGAAATGTTATCAGTATTTAGCAAAAAAAAAATGAAATGTTGCGTGTCACTTGTCACATGTCATGTTGCATATCTGATCCGTTAATTTCCAAAAATATTTCTGTAAATTCAAAAACGAGGATTCCTACTTTTGCGTGTCACTTGTTATATGTTATATGTCATATGTCATGTGACTTCAAATTTTTCCAATCGTTTTCCTACACTTTTATCTCAATTTAAATATTTGTCATTTGTCACTTGTATTTCTTGTGAAATTTTCCAAAAGAAAATGTTGCATGTCACATGTCATATCTTATGTATGTGATGTCAGATTATCCATGACATTTTCAGATGTCATTTCGTCATTTTGGTGAAATAAATGAATGGAAATGTCAATGTTTTTTGAAGATAAAAAATGTTGCATGTCACTTGTCAGATGTTTTATATCTAATCCAATAGTTTCCAAAAACATTCCTCTAAAATTAAATAAATGTCATCTGTCACATGTCACTTTGTAACTTTTGTTGGTAAAAATGTTGCGTGTCACTTGTCACATTGTGTACGTTAGATGTAATCTGAGGTGAGATTTTCCAATTGTTTTTCAAAAAATCGATTTTTTAAAAAAATGTTGCATATCATATGTCGCATGTTATACGTCAAAAAACGTAAGATGTCACTTAAGACAATTAGAATGTCAGATTCCCAATCATTGTTTTGTTTAAATATTTGTAATATGTCACATGTCACATGTCATATGTCAGATGTCGTTTTTGTGAAATGAAAAAAATCAAAATGTTATCAACATTTAGCAAAAAAAAATGTTGCGTGCCACTTGTCATATGTCAGATGTTATACATCTGGTCCGATAATTTCCAAAAATATTTCTATAAATCCAAAAACGAAGATTCCTACTTTACAAAATAAAAAGTTGCGTGTCACTTGTTATATGTTATATGTCAGATGTCATGTGACGTCACTTTTTCCAATTTAAATATTTGTCACATGTCATTTTGTAATTTTTGTGAAATTTTCAAAAAAAAAAAATGTTGCATGTCACATGTCATATGTTCTGTATGTGATGTGAGATTATCCATGACATTTTCAGATGTCTTTTCGTCATTTTTGTAAAATAAAGAAATGGAAATGTCAACAATTTGAAGATAAAAATGTTGCATGTCACTTGTCACATGTTATATGTCAGATGTTTTATATCTGATCCAATAGTTTCCAAAAACATTCCTATAAAATTAAATAAATGTCATCTGTCACATGTCACTTTATAACTTTTGTTAATAAAAATGATACGTGTCACTTGTCACATGTCATGTCACATGGTATGTATGTGATGTGAGAGTATAGAATAATTTTTAGAAATATTTCGATAATTTTAAGTCAATGTCATTTGTCACATGTCATTTCGTCATTTTTGTCAAGAAAAAAAATTTGGCTTGTAATATTTTCCAGTTGTTTTTCAGAAAATATATTTTTTTAAAAAAATGTTGCGTGTCACATGTCGCATGTTATATGTCAAATAACGTCAGATGTCACATAAGACATTTAGAATGTCAGATTTCCAATAATTTTTTTTTTACAAACAAATTTGTATCAATTTAAGTAAATTTGTCCATATGTCACATGTCACTTCTCTTAAAATGTTGTTTTACCATAAAAAAAAACTATCACGTTCCCGTCTGATTTCTTGTCAGAAAAAGGGAGGAAATGTCAAACCAATTCCACCCTACAAACCGATCCACGAGGCCGGTTCCAGCGACCCGCCGTCATCGCCCGAAAAGGAGGCGGACCAATTGAATCCGTCCACCCAAATGACCGTCGTTACCGTGCCCACATCATCATCAGCGATCAAATCGACGCAACAGCAACAACAACAATCAATGATGCAACCGATGAGTGGTGTTGGTGTGACTGGTGCCACAACAACATCATCATCATCCGGATCATCATCGGTCCCCTTTCCGTCTGCCAAACAACGTAAATCGGATACGCAAACGAAAATGGGACCGTCAACGTCACCGCATAACACGATAACCGGTTTAGGTGTGACTGGTGCTGGCACCAGTCAAACAATACTCGCCCAATCGCATCTAAATTCATCGTCGGTTATTAGTAATAATTTAAGTAAGGCGGCCGGTACATCGTCCGGCCGAGATAAGGACGGTAAGCATGGTAAGGGTGTCAGTAAAACGGGTGGTAGTGGCAGCAATTCGGCACGCGATCCAAAGGAATCGAAAATGTCGAAATCGAATAAAGGGGGCGGTGGTACCAGTAAACATGATCATCTACACGATTCGGTACAACTATCGAATTCAACCGGTTTAATTGGTGGGTTGATGGGACCCGGTTCCCATCCACCGAAAGAACTGACAACAATAAATAGTGAGGTGATTGGTGCGAAGTTTACCACCGCTAATTTTAATGAAACCGTTCTCGTCAATTCTGATTACACAATGGACAAAACAACTCAACCGATTATCGGACAATCGGGTTCGGCTACAATTACGACAATAGCGAAGAAGAGGAAGGCCGATAGTGGGAAATTGACCGGGAATATTAGCACGGAAGATATTAATAAGTGAGTGGAAAATGGAATTTTATTTTACTTGGCCCTCGATTTAATTGATTTTCTAATTATTTTTTCAGAGATTTGATCAAGGATGTATCCGTCACATTAGTACCTTTGCCTTTAGATAAAACGACATCTGTTGATTCGTTGCTCGATGATAAAATGAATAAAAAGGTAAGAGAAATAGGATCTGTGTCCGTTGCGACGGAATCGGAGATAACCTGCTTTCCTCTATGGCCTCGATTCTGTATGTCTCTCTCTCTCTCTGTGGGTGTGTAAACCGTGTCTACCTGTATACAGGTAAGTAGAGCCTTCAATAAATTAAAATTGGGATAACACGTATTCTCTAAAAATGAGATAGCAGGTAAGGTACAATCGGCTTTAAATTTCCTATTTTAAGAAATGTTTTCCAAATCAAAAAAATCAAAGAAACGTAAACGGAAATACGTGAGTTAAATTAAATCGTATCAAATCGTAAATTAATCGTTTGCTTCCTCTTCCAGCAAAAAACCGATTCAATAGCGATTCCCACAATATCGGCACCAAATGAACTGAACATCCAAAATGTGAGTCCAAATTTTCCCCTACAACAACCCCAATATTCTCATTCGACCGGTCACATCTCCATTCAGAAGCAAATGTTGTCGAAAGCCCATCTCCAAACGCCCCTCGTCAAACTATCAACGAACGATATCCGACTTCACCAAACCGCCACCAATTCCTACAATCCATCACCGACGCCCCAATCGACTGCCGGCGGTCAAGTGATCGCATCCACCGTATCCACAATCCAATCGACAACACCCAGTCTCGTTGTATCCGTACCGCTATCAACGGCAAATGTGGCCGGCATCAATTTACCGCCAATCACAAATCCATCCATCGTCACAAATCAATCGTTCACCACAACCGGTCCGACAATAAATCGTCACGATCAGGTGATTGTAACGAATCGTTCATCACCCGTTACCCATCCAATCAATCATCCATTAATACCGGATCATTTGATTGGTGAACGACAATCACCGATCGTACGAACGGCAACCTCATCACCGATACCAACCAATCAACAGCAACAACAACGACTGCCGACCAGTGAACAGGTTACAGGGGTGTTACATCGATCATCACCGATCGATCATCCACCGCATTTGGTGTCAAACATCTCTACGTTGGAGAGTGGCGGACTGAAGATTACCTACGATAAGCAACCGCAATCGAGGATCTCGCAATTAGTTCAGGATGAAACGGGTGGATCGGGACGTCGGTCCCGAACACCGGAAGCGAATATAATGCCCACCTCGTACTCAACGACCTCATTCGGCGGTCTGAAATTCAGTTACGAAGCGCAATCGACGCCAACAAACCCTGGAACGGGTCAATCGCAAGCGGGCAGCAATTTACCAACGATCACCTCATCGGAAAATCCATCAACCATAAAGGATTCACCGCCCAGTTCACCGGAACCCGGGAAAAAGAAATTGTCACCGCCAGCCGTACCACCCGCCGGTACCGTACCCGGTAGCGATGCAAAAGATTTTAAAATCTTTCAGAATGGGATGGTTAGTGCAACGCATATGTTCGGGAATCAATTGAATACGAGCAGTAGCGTTGCCCAGAAGATGTCCGATCAATTGAATATGGAAATTGAATCGCATAGTGTGTTTAGTGCATCGTCATTGGATTCGGGGACACAGTTCGTTGGACCAACATTTCCCGGGAAATTACAAGCGAATGTAAGTTGGGATCAATCGGTTTAATTCGGAGGTTTATTTTTATTTAATTTTTTAGATTCGAAGTAATCTCGCCCAAACGGCTGCGAGTCAACAACAATCACTGCCATCGATGTTGGGCGGTATGGCGATGCCGACCGCTTTAGGGAATACACCACAAAGTTTGGAAAGTCTGTTGGAACGGCAATGGGAACAGGGATCCCATTTCTTAATGGAACAAGCCCAACATTTCGATAGTAGGATTGGGGATCGAGATTCAAATTTAATTTAATTTAATTGGAACTGTTTTTTTTTTTAGTTGCCGCTCTATTGACTTGTTTGTATCAATTACGAACGGAGAATGTAAAATTGGAGGAACATGTATCCCATTTAGTGTCTCGGCGAGATCATTTAATAGCAGCCAATGCTCGATTGGCGATACCATTAAATCAACAGCCGACAACACAACAAGGTAGGGAACAATCATCGGGTCTTTAGGATTTTTTGAATGGAAAATTTGTTTAAATTTCAGAACGTGTCATGAACAATATGCATTCAAATGGTCCAATTGATGGTCCACCAAATGCAACGATACCGAATCGATCCATTCGATCTCATAATTTTAATGTTCAACAGCATACAACGCAACAATCACAATTAATGGAAAATGGTATCGATTTTCGACCGAATCATCCCCAACAACAATCAAATCAATCGAGTAATTTAAGGTAAGGAAATATGATAAGATTCGATACGAATCGATAAATGAAATCAAATTCCTTTTAATTAGCCGACAAATATCGTCAGCGCCAATCATATCAACGTCTAATCAAATGATTACCCAACCAAATAACGGTTCGATTCAATATACGAATCATATGAGCACATCGAATCCGGATCCGAATTCCGATAATCATTTTGTGCAGCCGAGTCTGAACCAACAGCCGGGCGGTGTTACATTTTCCATCAATACAAATCAAGTGAGTAAATATCGGGAATTTCATTTTTTTATTCGATAATTTAATTAAATGATTTCCTATTTTGCAGCCAAACCCGAATCAACGAACTTCAAACCAAATAAATCAAAGCTGAAAATTGAGTATTTTACGGTATTAGAGAAAATGAGAAAGGAAAACGAATAATATACTTGATGATTGACAACATTTACTCCCAGAGATTGAGCAATTTTTGATTTTTATTTCATTTTATTTTATTTATAGATTTTTACACTCTTTTTTTTGGTTTTTAACTATTCAATTTTGATTGGAGATGATGAAGATTCGAGTATTTTTTTTTTTTGGATTCGAAAGAATCATCTTGCCTGATATTGCCTCGCGGCTTTACAGGCAACGAAGAGGTTAATGTCCTCGATTGGTATTTTTAATTATTGTAAAACTCGTGGAATTTTTTTGGGAGTTGCCATCGGTCCTGAATCACTACAGATATTCATTTCATTCTGTATAAATCTCTGTCGAATTCTTTGGGCAGATTGCTGGTACTAAGTACTGATGGAAATATTAAATTCTTAAAATTTAACGCAATTCCTGACATCCTCTGACATTAGGAATGAATATCTGGCATAATAAGATAAATTCGTGATCGATTTAGTTACGATGGGACAGTAACATAGTATCCTAAACAGAAGCTATTCGTCCGCTTCCATTTTCCGAATTTTTCCGATAATTTCTAAATTTTTTCCGATTATTCCCGATTTTTCTCGATTAATTTCTGTTAGCAAATTTTTACCAAATGTTCATCGAATTTTCCCGCAAGGAAAGGCTGATTTTTCTTGAAGATTCTAGGGATCTTTCGACTTTTTCGAATTTATTAGAAATTTATTGTGCAAAATTGCCGGAAAATTCGGAAAAAAATGTAACCAATAATTGGAATAAAATCAGAGAAGCCCAGATTGTTTGGGGAAAGTATAAAAATTCCAATTCTCAACTTTTTCCGATTTTCCACGACTTTTCTCAATTGATTTCTGATTCCAAATTTTTGTCAAACGTTCATCGAATTTTCCCGCAAGGAAAGGCTGATTTTTGTTGATGATTCTATGGATCTTTCGATTTTTTCGAATTTATTAGATTTTTATTGTTCAAAATTGCCGGAAAATTCTGAAAAAAATGCAATAATTGGAATAAATTCAGAGAAAAGCCCAGATGGTTCGGTAGAGTCCGAAAGAGTGGGCGGAAATTCAAAAAATGTCATTATAGAGTTTTTCCGATTATTTCCCAATTTTTTCCGATTATTCCCGACTTTTATCGATTTATTTTTGTTAGCAAATTTTTGCCAAATGTTCATCGAATTTTCCCGCGAGGAAATGCTAATTTTTCTTGATTATTCTTGGCATTTGTTGACTTTTTCGAATTTATTAGACTTTTATCGTTCAAAATTCCGGGAAATTCGGAAAAAAATGCAAGCAATAATTTGAATAAAATCAGAGAGGCCCAGAAGTTTCAAAAAATTCAAGAAATGTTAATATAGAGTTTTTCCGATTACTTCGCAACTTCTTCCGATTATCCTCGACTTTTCTCGATTGATTTCTGTTCCCAAATTTTTGCCAAACGTTCACAGAATTTTTCTGCCAGAAAAATCTGACTTTTTCTCGGATGTTTTCGAATTTTCTTCACTTTGGTCGTTCAAAAATTCGGGAAAAATTGGACAAACATCAGAAAAATCCAGATAGTTCGGTAAAAAGTCAGCAAAAGTCAGTATAAGTTATGGAGATAATATGATAATGTTTTGAGAATATTATGGGAAAAAGGTAGGAAAATGTCTTGAGAAATTCGATTAAAAAGAAGGAAAAATTACAGTAAAATCAGTAAAAGTTAGGAGAAGTTCAAAAGCCAACTTGCAGAAAATGTGGAATTTTCTGTGGAGGAAATTTCACTAGGCTTCCCTGTAGGGAAAACTATTTTATTACAATTAACTGGACTTTCAAATATGTACTTAGATAGAGATGGGAACCTCTAATAAATATAAGACCTAATTTTCTTGTATAGGAACCTGGGAAAGAGTCGTTATAAATTGAGAAAAGTTATAAAAAGTCATTACAAGTCAGGGAAAATTTTAATTAGCTAAGAAAAGTCTGAGATAGGTCGGGTAAAATAGATAAACAGAGGGTAAAGATCTTAAAAATTGGGACATACTCGGAAAAAATCGCTAGAATTCTAGAAAGTTTATAGAATATCTGAGGAGATTGAAAGTAATCGGGAAACATTTGTCGGAAAATAGTAAGAAATCCGTTCAAAAGTCGGAGTAACACCCGGAGAAGGAATTGAAATAAGACAAAGTAGGGAAAAGTCATGTAAAATTCGTAGAAAAGTTTATAAAATTCTAAGACAATTGAAAATAGTCGGGAAATATCTTACAAATTTCTTATTAAATCTTTTAATTTGAAAAATAATTAAAAGCTCGTAGTTGGGTTTTAATAATTTTTTATTATAAAACCGTTAAATTAGATATTAAAAGAGCTGATCGGCTGATCGGAGAGTACCTCTGGTTGAAAAGATTCCGAGCACTTTCGAATCCGAAAAGTACCGAATTGCATCTCTAATTCGAACGTTAAATTTTTCGTATTTAAATATTTAAATTTATAATTTTTATTTTATTTTTATCTGACTCCCAAAAACAAAACTGTATATTTATCTAGTAAAAAAATGAGTTTTTAAGGAAATTATTATTATAATTCAATTAAATGAATTTAAAATAAAAAGAAAAATGGGCATTTGTTTTTTAAATGTTAAACAAAAAATTTATAAAAAAAAATGATATTTAAAAGGTAGTTTTTCTTTTTCTTAATTAATTAATTAATTAATAGAATTTAAAATTAAACAATTAATATTTAAAAAAGAAAAGGTTAACGATTCTCTCTAATAAGACTGCCAGAAAATAAAGAAAATAATTAAACACAAATTTTATTCGAAAATTTCGCGGAGACGTTTCGATTTCGACCTTTTTTTTTCTCTTCAATGCAAATTTAGCCAATTCTTTTTTGTTTTAAAAAATTTTTCTTATCAATTAATTAATATACAAATTTTTTTTTTCGTGTGAATAATAATTTAGAGAAAATTTTTTTTAAATGAACTTATAAATGTATATTTAAATAATTAATTATTTTAAATAAATATTGTATAGTTAGTAATTAATAACCTATCTTAAATACATTAGAATTTTAAATATTATTTTTTTCTGTTAATTATTAGTTTATATTTGTAAATTTTAATCGTAATTATAATTAAGATGTACAATTAAAATCGTAATATATTTGGAGAATTCATAAAAAATAAAAAATAACGGTTAGAACCACATCCCTCTGGACCTGGTCCCATTAAAAAAAAAAATATTAATTATTCGGATAAGATTTTTTTTTGTTGTTTTAAATCGATCGGGAATTAAAGAAATCCAATCCAAATGTACTTATTAAATTAAATTAAAAATTAAAATTAGAAAAAGAAAAAATGTACGCGTTAAGAGTTGTAAATTAAACAATTAAAACAAGGTCTCTTTAAATTAAATAATTAAAATATTTTATTTGTTTTCGTTTTTGGTTAATTATGTGCCAAAAAAAAATTTATCTTTTTATTTATTTAATTTTTTTATCGAATTTTGCTAATAAATTAAACAACAAAAAAAAAGTATTGTGTTCTTTGTGGAAAAAAATTAATAAATAAAATAATAAATGAAAAAAAAATGAAAACATTCGTTTGTGTAAAATTAATTAAAAATAATCAACCAATTCAAAATTTCAATAAATTATTTTTTTGAAAATACAATTTTTATATTTTTTAAAAATCATTCAAAATTTAATAAATAAAATTAACAATTTAAATCGTAAAAAAAACAGTGCTCAGGTAAAAATTATTAAATAAAATAAAGAAATAAATTAACCCACATTTAAAATAAATTAAAAAAAACATCAAATTTTATTACAAATTTAAAAGTAAATAATAAAAAAAAATATTTTGTATCATTATTGGCTTGAAATATTAAATAAAATAAAAATAAAATAAAAATAAAGAAAAAAAAACAAACATGTCTGAATTGTTAATTAAATATATTTAAAAAACAAGAAATAAATTTTTTTACAATATAAATAATTCAACAGAGTGCCCGTAAAATTTTATCTGTCAAAAATTAATTAATTTTCAAACAAAAAAAAAATAGAAAATAAATATAAATTAAATTAATCGTACGTCGGTTAATTGATTAATTATTTTTTTTTTATAATTTTAAATAATAAAAAACTAAAATTTATAATCAATTAGTTTTTAGTAAAATTAAATAAGAAAATAACAAAAAAAAAACCCGAACCCGAGAAATATAAGAAAATAATTTTAAATTATTTGTTTTTTGATTTTTAAATGATTTCTTTTTGTTTTTTAATTTTGTGATAATATAAAATAAATCACTGCGAGAGGGAAGTTTAATTAAATAGATTTCCTCTCCATCGTTTTTCTGTAATTTTAAAAAAATTAAATCGAAAATCGAATTGTTTTTTTTTTATTTTAATTAAATAATTTTTAATTTTGTTTCTGTTTTTTTCTCCCCGTTTTTTTTTTTTTTAATTTTATTTGTGTACAGAAATCTTTAATTTTCCTAATTGTAATCTTTTGTAATAAAAAAAGAATTATATAATTGTATTAAGATGAAGAAAAGAAATAATAAATTAAATGAGAGATTGAAGGAATTATAATAAAAAATTTGATTTTAATTTAATTGTTTATTCAGAGATTTATTTCGGATTTTTTTTAAGATAATTCTGTATCCCAGGACTGAATACAATAAATTAGGAAAGCGAGAAGAGAAAGTTTTAGATGGTTTACCGAGGAGATCAATGATCTCCCGGTGGCAGCACGTCTAAAGAAAGCTCTTGGAAAAATCCACTCAAATGAGATGGGTACCCTGAGGAGGCCAGATGGTATCAGGACAGAAGAGGAACTGGAAACGCTTTAGTTGCTAATGTGCACTCACTTTCCTAAAAGTACTCTACTAAATGATGCTAACTCCGACATAATTAAGGAAATTCCAATCTCATCACATCACAAAAAATTATTAAGGGAAGATAGACAGTTTATATCCAACCATGTAGTCAAACGTGTGGAAAATGCGCTGGAACACCAAGAGGTAGCTCTAGCAGCTTTCATAGACATTCAGGGTGCCTTCGACAACTCAGGCTTCGGCTCAATAAGGACGTCTGCAGTAGGTAGAGGTCTAGGGCCTGGCCTAGTCGAATGGATTTCAAGAATGCTCAATTGCAAGAGAATATCTTCCGAAATAGGAGGAGCTGAGATAACTACAGAACCCACAAGAAGATGTCCTCAAGGGGGAGTTCTATCTCCTCTCTTGTGGTCAATAGTTATCGACGATCTCCTACGGATACCATTGAAGAATGTGTAAGGAGGTGCCTCAGGATGAATTATCTACGACGAAAGCGTATAGCTATCGCCTCAGATAGTCAGGCAGCATTGAAGGCTCTTAATTCTTCGATGTTTAAATCCAAGCTTGTCTTGGAATCCCGAAAAATCCTTAACAACCTAGGCAAGAACTGTGTAGAGAGGTGTCGATGGAGATGAGAAGGCAGACGAATTAGCAAAGAAGGGGTCAGAAACCAAATTTGTAGGACCTGAACCATTCTGCGGATTCAGTCTGGGCAATTTTAAATCTAAGATGGAAGAATGGGAGAGGAAGTGTATAGTAAAACAATTCCAACTGCTTAGCATAATAAAACAAGATTATTTAGAAAAATTAAACTTTATTTCTTATTTAAAATATACAGTTTCAGTCTCTTTAATTAGTATCCCGTTAGGCCAATTCCTTAATAACAGCGGCCGATATAACTAAACGTTGTATTTCGGATGTGCCCTCATAGATTTCCGTGATCCTAGCATCTCGATAGTACCGTTCCGCCGGCATATCACTAACATACCCCATCCCGCCCAAAATCTGTATACACTGATGTGCATTATAAGTAGCCGCTTCGGAAGCGACCAATTTCGCCATAGCCGCCTCCTTCGTATACGGTTTCTTATTGTCTTTTAACCAGGCGGCACGCCACGTTAACAATCGCGCCGATTCAATTCGAACGGCCATATCAGCGATTTTTGTTTGGATCGCTTGTAGCTTTGATATCGATTTACCGAACGCTTGCCGTTTCTCCGCATAGTCAACAGCTAATTCTAAAGCGGCCTGTCCGATACCTAACGCCTGTCCGGCAATACCAATCCGTCCGGCATCTAATGTTTTCATGGCGATCTTAAATCCCGCACCCGGTTCACCCAAAATATTCTCTTTCGGTATCTCGCAATCTTCGAATATTAGGTAGCAGGTAGATGAACCACGAATCCCGAGTTTATCTTCCTTTTTACCTAACGAGAATCCAGGTATCCCCTTTGGAACGATAAACGATGAGATCCCCTTGTGTTTAAGACTCTTATCCGTTGTCGCTATAACGACAGCCGTTTCAGCTTCATAACCATTCGTTATCCAAGCTTTCGTTCCATTCAATATCCACCGGTCCCCTTTTAAAACGGCCGTCGTTGAGGCAGCACCAGCATCAGAACCGTTCCCGGGTTCGGATAATGCGAAACAACCGACCCGTTCCCCGGTTGTGTATGGTTTCACGAACCGTTCCTTTTGATCGGTTGTTCCGAAATCGAACAGTGGACCTAAATATAAGGAATTATTTACGGACATTATGACACCACAGGACGCACATCCACGGGATATCTCTTCCATAGCGATCGCGTAAGCGGTGTAATCTAATCCGGTACCACCTGAAATAAGCAAGAAATTCATGTAGTTTCTTCCGATCAAATAAATCAATCCCGAAATTTAATTACCGAAATCTTCGGGAATCGAAACGGACATCAATCCTAATTCTCCCATTTTCCGGATTTGATCGGACGGATAGAGATGGTCCCGATCGAATTTACTTGCATTCGGTTTCAATTCACCATCCGCAAAATCCCGACAGGTTTTATGGAGCATTTGATGGGTTTCCGAGAGGGCGGATAGGCTGGCTATCGTCCGTCTACTGGTTCTTAGCGGGAATTTTATTCCTGGAAGATAAAAACAGGTGGTTTTTGGGGATTTTTATTTTTTATATTTCAATTATTTACCGTAATTGATGATTTTTGATAAAAACAGCATTTTATTGGGATTTTTAATTGAAATAAAGGAAAAAAATTAGGTAAATAAACATAAACGAGGACTTTGACCTCACATATGATTGGTGACATTTAATCGACATTCCATCGAACTGTCATTCCTTTGTTTTAACTTTCTTTGTTTACAATTTCAATTTTCTGATAATTTCGGTTTGGAAATCTAGAAATTATGGAACCAGGGATCATAAAAAAGTTGGACGAAACCGTAGTCAACCGAATTGCGGCCGGTGAAATAATAAAACGTCCGGCAAATGCTTTAAAGGAGTTAATCGAGAACAGGTAAGTGTGGTTTCTGTCCGATAAAACTGTTTCCCTGATGTTTTCTTAAATTTTAACAGCTTAGATGCTAAATCCACTCAAATCCAAGTGGTCGTTAAATCCGGTGGATTAAAACTCCTTCAAATCCAAGACAATGGAACCGGTATCCGTCGGGATAACCTTGAAATCGTCTGCGAACGTTTCACCACATCGAAATTGTCCACATACGACGATCTATCAACGATATCTACGTACGGATTTCGTGGTGAGGCGTTGGCTAGCATAAGTCATGTATCTCGGTTAACGATCCAAACCAAAACCGGTACCGAATCGTGTGCGTATCGGGGTTGTTATGAGGACGGTCGGTTAAAGGATAAACTGAAACCGTGCGCTGGTAACCAAGGGACGACGATAACAATTGAAGATCTGTTCTTCAATGTCCATCAACGCCGGCAAGGTTTAAAGAATACAAACGAGGAATATCAGAAAATCGTTGAGGTGATAAGTAAATATGCCGTTCACAATCCATCGGTCGGTTTCACATTAAAGAAATCCGGTGAATCGATACATATCCGGACACCACCATCATCGAGTGTTAAAGAAAATATCGGTTTAATTTATGGTAAAGAAATCGCTAAAGATTTGATTGATTTGGAATTAACCGAACCGATGCTGAAATTTCAACTGACCGGTTACATTTCGAATTTAAATTACCAATCAAAGAAGATGATCATGTTGTTGTTTATCAATCACCGGCTCGTCGAATCGGTTAATCTTAAATCAGCGATCGATTTTATTTATTCCAGTTGCGGTAGTCAGTCCCAACCATTCATTTACATCAGTTTGGATATCGATCCGAGATCGGTTGACGTTAATGTTCATCCCACAAAACATGAAGTTCATTTTCTACATGAAACCGAAATCATTGAACGGATTAAATGTTGTGTGGAAGAGAAATTGCTTGGGAATGGGTTAACGAAACGAACGTATACCCAATCCCGGTTACCCGGTTATGAGGGGAAGGAGGATAAAGATGTGACGACCGGTTCGATTCATCCGAAGGATGTGGTCCGAACGGATTCAAAGGAACGGAAATTAGAAACGTTTTTTGGTATGGCAACGTTACAACCGAATTATCGGTTCGATCAGTGCGATCCAATGTTATCCCAATCATTTCAACCGAGTATTGAATGTAAATCGGTTAAGAAGTTCGTATTTAGATCAATTAAATTATTGTCGGATAGATGATGTTTCTTTTTAGGGAAACGAAGTTAACCAGCGTTCTGAATCTACAGAAATCCGTTGAAAAACAATGTTCCCAGGACGTTCGGTTGATGGTACAGGATTTAACGTTTGTCGGTTGTGTGTCCCCGAAGTTTTCCTTAATTCAATACCAGACCGATCTTTATATTTGTAATACAGAGAAATTAAGGTGAAACAAAACCGTTGATTCGGTGTATGAATCCCATTTAATCGATTCTCTTTTCAGTTCCGAACTTTTTTACCAATTATTACTGTACGATTTTGAGAATTTCGGACAAATCAACCTGACGCCCGGACTACCAATCAAACAGTTAGCTCGGTTAGCTTTGGATCACCGTGATTGTGGTTGGACGGAAACGGACGGTTCGAAGGAAGAGTTAGCCGACCGGGTTACGGAGATTTTACTCTCGAAATCAATGATGTTAAAGGAATATTTCCAATTAATTATCTCTGATGATGGAAACATCATCGGTTTACCGTTACTATTACGTAATCATCAACCATCAATGGTTCATTTACCGATGTTTATATTACGATTGGCGACGGAGGTCGATTGGGACCGGGAACAGGAATGTTTCAATACATTTTGCCGGGAAACGGCTGAATATTATTCGAAATTGGATGGTGGCGGCGCGGATTGGAAATGGACCGTTGAACATTTAATTTATCCGGCAATTAAACGGTATTTGATGCCGAATAGACAGTGTTTGATGGATAAAAGTATTATTCGGGTGACTAGCCTACCCGATTTATATAAAGTCTTTGAACGTTGTTAAATTAAAATTTATTTTATCACTAAAATCTTATAATAATTGAATTTATTTATCCGAATCTAAATCTGGCATTCGATTCCTGAATTCTCGATGTTCATTCTTTACGTGTCTTTTCAACAAATCCATAATTTCGTGATTGTATTCGGTTGGGGTCGGTTTTGTGTTCGTTGCCCAATTATAAATGTCCCAATCGTTTGATGGGACGTTTATTAATTTATCGTACTGTTCCACCTGTTCGTCCGTCATCGTTTTTAGGTATTTCTTGGCGAAGGTGCTTAGCAGTAGGTCGTTCTCCAACATCCCTCGTTTCCGGGATTGATACAATAATCTACGGAATGAAATGGAATCAATATTTTCATAATTCTTTCGGGAAAACTTACCGTTGTTTACGTATATTCATCGGTTCGTTCTTCTTGAATGGATAGATCGGGATTTGAATCGTTTCATTGTCCGGCATATCAACGATATCCGTTTCGGATGGCGGCGGGCCACATTCATAAGATGTGAATCGCTTCGAACGATAACCGGCTAATGATAAGGCACTTCGCAACTGAAAAAAGGTTGTAGCTTAATGAAAACTTTTGGGGCTTCCCCTTACACAATTATCTTCCAAATAATCTCGGGAATTGAACGTTTAGGGAAATTTCATTTTATTTCAAATTCAAAAACATATTATGTAACTCACCTGTAACTTAACAAACGTATTTCGTATTGAAATCATTTAAATTTGACTATTTTATCGAAATTTTCAATGTTTATTTACGTTTTTCATTGAAATTTAAATGAAAATGACGTTTGCAAGTAAATCCGAAGTACTAGACGAAAAGGAAACCTTTCCCATTTGATTTGACGTTTCTCCCATATGGTTCCTTGTGGAATTTGTGTTTTCATCTATCTGCGCTCCGATTTTCCGGGAAAATTGTTAAGGAAAAATGGGTATTCTAGAGAAAATATCCGAAATAGAAAAGGAAATTGCACGAACGCAAAAGAATAAAGGTAAATCCGATACAAATCCGATTAAATTTCATTGAAAAACGATTTTTCCCCCAGCCACCGAATACCATTTGGGTTTGCTGAAAGCAAAACTAGCCAAATATCGGTCGCAATTGTTAGAACCGCCGAAGAAGGGGGAGAAGGGTGAAGGTTTCGATGTCCTTAAATCCGGCGATGCCCGTTGCGCACTAATCGGTTTCCCATCCGTCGGTAAATCAACGTTACTGTCGACGTTAACGAAAACGGAAAGTGAAGCGGCTAATTATGAGTTTACGACCCTAACCTGTATCCCGGGTGTTATTGAATATAAGGGGGCGAATATTCAATTGTTAGATTTACCCGGTATCATTGAAGGGGCTGCACAGGGTAAGGGTCGTGGACGACAGGTAATTTCCAACGAAACAAATCCATTCCCCGGTCACGGTATACAGATTTCCCTTTCCGTAGGTAATCGCTGTCGCTCGAACCGCTGACGTTGTTCTTATGATGTTGGACGCGACTAAACCGAACGTGCATCGGGATCTATTAGAAAAGGAACTGGAATCGGTCGGGATCCGATTAAATAAACGTAAACCGAACATTTACTTCAAACAGAAAAAGGGTGGTGGTCTCAGTTTCAATTCGACCTGTTCCCTATCCCGTTGCAACGAGAAAATGGTCCAAACCATTCTACATTCATTCAAAATATTCAATGCGGAAGTATTGTTTCGGGAGGATTGTACGGAAGATGAGTTCATAGATGTTGTGTCGGCGAATCGGGTCTACTTACCGTGCCTGTACGTTTATAATAAAATCGATCAAATATCGATTGAGGAGGTGAATCGATTGGCACGGCAACCGAACAGCGTTGTCGTTAGTTGTAACATGCAATTGAATTTGGATTACTTATTGGAATCGTTGTGGGAGGAACTGTGTTTAATCCGGGTGTATACAAAGAAGCCGGGAGAACCACCAGATTTTGATGATGGATTAATTTTACGGAGAGTCGGTCTTTTCCCATCCAAATTCTTACGTTTTTTTTATTTAAATTTTAATCTTTCTTTTAGGGAGTTTCCGTTGAACATGTTTGCCATTCGATACATCGAACATTGGCCGCCCAATTTAAGTACGGCTTAGTTTGGGGCACATCAACGAAATATTCACCGCAACGTGTCGGCATCAATCATATAATGCAAGATGAAGATGTTATACAGATTGTTAAGAAGTGAACGAACAGTCAATCAATTGTTTTTCTATGGTTGCAACTTATATATTTTTAAACATAATAAATCAATAATTCTTTTTAATCGTTTAAAAATTGTTTTGGAATTTATGGAAATCAGGGAATTTGGAATAGGATTTTTAATAAGTTTAAGTAACTAGACACAGTCGATTGAGCGTGTACTGTCTTGACGAAGTCGCACAATCTTCCGAATCGGAATGATTTTCGCCTCTTAGATAAATATGGGTGCCTGAAGATTCGATTTTTTCTATAGAACTCTAGGCCTTCACCCCAAAAAATTCAACCATATTTGAGTTTTAATAATTTTTTTTGGTTGAACCACCCCTTGTCTCCAACAACTTTGATTCTGGCAAAATTTAAGTTAAAGGTTGGACTACAATCGCTCGGAATATACACCGATGATCAACCGAAGTACTGAGGTTTTGGTTAGAAGGACGAAAATTTATTTCTTCCATCCAATTTCGAGATATAGAATAGATACTCGTCTTGTATGAATTTTCTTCATATAAAAACATTGGAAATTGTAATAATTTAATTTGATGAGAAAAAATATTTCTCTCAAAGGAACCAATTAATTTAATAATTTATTTCATTACTTGGAAGGTTCTTCTTTCAATCAGGATCAATTTTGAAAAATCAGGGACTTCCAATTTCGAGATAGGGGAAACTTTTCCTATCTGTATTTTCATATAATAATACATTAGAAATTGGGATAATTTAATTTGATAAGAAAAAAATATTTCTTTCAAACGAACCAAATAACTTAATAATTTATTTCACTATTTGGAAGGTTCTTCTTTCAATCAGGATCAATTTTGAAAAATCAGGGGTGTCCAATTTTGAGATAGGCGATAATTTTCTTAACTGTATTTTCTTCATATGAAAATACATTAGAAATTTGGGTAATTTAATTTGAAGAGAAAATATATTTCTCTCAAAGGAACCAATTAATTTAATAATTTATTTAACTACTTGGAAGGTTCTTCTTTTAATCAGGACCAATTTTGAAAAATCAGGGGTACCCAATTTTGAGATAGGGAATACTTTTCTTATCTGTATTTTCTTCCTATAAAAATACATTAGAAATTTGGGTAATTTAATTTGAAGAGATAAAATATTTCTCTCAAAGGAACCAATTAATTGAATAATTTATTTAACTACTTGGAAGGTTCTTCTTTTAATCAGGACCAATTTTGAAAAATCAGGGGCGTCCAAATTTGATAGGGGATACTTTTCTCATATGTATTTTCTTCATATAAAAATACAGTGAAAATTGTGGTAATTTAATTTGATGAGCAAAAATATTTCTTGCAAAGAAACTAATTAATTTAATAATTTATTTCATTATTTGGAAGGTTCTTCTGTGAAACAGGATCAAGTTTGAAAAATCAGGCACTTCCAATTTCGAGATAGGGGATACTTTTCGTATCTATATTTTCTTCATATAATAAAAAAAACTTGGAAATTGGGGTAATTTAATTTGATGAGAAAAAAATATTTCTCTCAAAGTAACTAATTAATTTAATAATTTATTTCACTAATTGGAAGGTTCTTCTTTGAAACGGGATCAATTTTGAAAAATCAGGGACATCCAACTTCGAGAGAGGGGATATTTTTCTTATCTGTATATTCTTCATATAAACATACATTAGAAATTGGGGTAATTTAATTTGAAGAGAAAAAAATATTTCTCTCAAAGGAACCAAATAATTTAATAATTTATTTCAGTACCTGGAAGGTTCTTCTTTGTAACAGGATCAATTTTGAAAAATCAGGGACTTCCAATTTCGAGATAGGGGCTTTATTGTAAATCGATACAACACAAAAAGCCTTCATGTGCGTCATGTGCACTGTAGCCCCCTCCCTCTCTTATAGGGGCGCTGGAATCATGGGGCTACTAAATTCGATTAGGATATTTAGTAAAGCAAAATCGCTCAGAGGGGTCGGGATCGATTAGAGGCCTAATAGCAAAACGGCTAGAATAACACTAAAAAGTCTACATATGGGTTATTTGCACAGTTAGCCCCGTTCGTCTTATAAAGACGCTGTAACTATAGGGGTACCAAATTCTCTTCAAAGTGGTCGGGATCAGAAGTTTAATTGCGAAGTTGCATAGAACAATACAAGAAGGCCCCCGTCTTATAGTGCGGTCCTATAAGTATAGTAAAGTTAGCCCAGCCCAGTTCAGGCAAGACCATCGCTGGGAGAAGAAAACTTCTTAGAAAAGCTATCGAATTGTAGGTTCTTTAAGATCGTAGGTGCCAAATTTAAGACCTCTACCTAAAGAAATAATAGAATTTCTCCGTAATTATTGTATCTAATGTCATATAGACTCGAAATATAGATTTTCTGATAATAAACATTAGGCAACCACCCATTGTAGATTTATCTAAAGTATATATGCGGCAAAATATGAGGCTTCTAGGAGCGTTTTGAAAAACATTTTTTCAGGACTCTAGATACAGAAATGCCTGACTTCCTAACAGCTTTTGTAAACCTAAACATTCATTAAGGCCCGAATGACCGCAGAAAAAAATTATTTTCTCAAAATAATCATGACATTTACTTAGGTATTCCTGAGCAAAATTTCAGGCTCCTAGGTGTATTTTTGAAAAATGGCCCAAAATGTTTTTTATACAAAATCGAAAAATTCAAAAGTCGCCCTTTTATCAACTAAAATCATAGTTCTGGCTCAGATTTACTATTTAAAAATAATTTCAGGCAATTAGAGGAATTTATTCTTGATAATTAGGGTGGGTATCAGTATTAAATTTCCGCCACCCATTTCTGAAATATCTCAAAAATTTCTTAAGTAAGAAGTAATAAAACGTATAAGGACCGAATGGTACATCATTCAAGAGTCTCTGTGCCAAATTTCAGGACACTGAACTTCAATGATTTTTTAGTAATTGAAAGGATTGACTTCTTAAACGTAAATTGCTTTTACATTAATATCGAATTTAATTGACTTTCACCGGTGTACTCTCTACACCAGCGTGTTTAAATTTAACATTAGAAAGAGTATCCTAACGGACCGACAAAGGACAAACATTTATTTATTATTTAAGTTGTTTTTAATTATTAATTTATAATTTCACTTTATTACCATTTTTTGTTCCTTTGTTTTCTATATTTTTAAATTTAAATTTAAATGAATTTTTATTCACAATATTTTTGGGGATATATTTTTAATACAAATACTCGTAATATTCATTCATTTTATGTTTTTTCTGTTTGTTCTATATAGCTTCTTAATAAAGAGGTATTAATTCTCTAACAAAATTAATTGAATTAAATTACATTACATTAAATTAAGATTAAATAAAAATAAATTAAAGTTTATACATTAATAAAAGAAAATTGTTACGAAATTAAATTTAATTCTAATATTGACTCTTCCGAATCCAATTAATCGATTTTATTTCAATTAATTAATTAAATTAATTAATTAAACAATAAATACTTAAATAAATGAGTCTTTTAACCGTTTTTTTTTGTATTTCTGTTGTTAAATAATTAATTTTTAAAATTTGATCGTTCCACAAAGCGTTTTATAATTTATCGGTTAAGAAAATTGATTTTTATTTTCATTCTTCTCAATTATTAATATTTAATTTAAATCTATTTACTAATTAATTATATTTCTATGTGTTTTATAGTAGAATATCTAGAAAATCCTGGTGATATTTTCTACAATTAACATTAATTATAATTAAATATTGATTAGAAATTAGAAATTAATATTTATCAGTATTAATATGATACAGAGAGTAGTAGTTTCAAAAAAAAAAAAAATAATTAAAATACAAACGATTCGTTTTTTAAAAATTTATTTTAATTAATTTTTCTTTACCCGAAAAAATGTTGCATAAAATAAAATTGATTTGATTTGGAATCAGCCGACCGGCGGTCTGTTAAATTGAAGCAAGGCGATTCCAATAACAAAAATTCAAAATTAACTGGCCATTTAAAATGATTAAACAATGTTTGACTTAGTTATTACATCTCCAGTCCCTTTACCCCTCCTTCATACCCGTCTTCTATCTTATATCTTAAAAAAAGAAAACCCGAATTGAAATTATAAAATAATAAAAAAAAATCACTGGTAATGCGGGTCCGCCGGTCCCGATTTACGTTGCTGACGGACCAAGTCACGAACTAACCGAAAAAAATTCCTGTAACCGCTTCACCGTCGTCCGATCCAATGCGCACAAATCAAAATCAAATGTTTTCGATGTAATCTCATAGCAACCGGTTTCGGCAATCATCTCAACGACCTGCTGCAATTCGGTGTTATCCTGCAACGTCATAATTTTCTGTTGTAGTATCCGCAATTCGGACATATAGTCCATTGGTAGCTGATTGACGGTACCGGCCGTTACGGATGGCGGACGAAATGGTGATACGTTATTTGTTGGCGGCGCTGTTGGTTGGATCATCGATTGGACAGCAACCGGTGCCGGTAAATTGTTATTTGCCACACCGATGGTGGATGTACCTTGTTGTTGACCGGTTCGGTCTGGTGGTGGAACTGATTCATCGATTACTTTTCGTTGTTTAATCAGTGGCGGTTCGGTGATAGCCGGTGACGGTGTTTCACGTTTCTGTTGTTGTTGTTGCTGTTGTTTCGGTTGCTGTTCAACCGGATCATCTTTACTCTTCCGTTTACGTTTCTTTTCCTCACCGCCACCAGTCGTTTTTGCCGTCCCATCACGACGATTCCGTTTTGTTGATGATTTCCCTGTCGTTTCGATGGGATCGACAGCGGGTGGTGGTGGTGGTAACGTTGGTTGGATCGGTTGTTTGTTTTCGATGTGAAAACTACTATCCGATGTTTCAGACTTTCGTTCTGAACGGGAATCGATTTGTTTTTCAACGGGAGGAACGGTGGGTGGCATATCAACATCCGAATCGCTTGATTGATGTTCGTTACTATGCTCGGTTAAATCATTTATTGTTCGTGGTTGAATTGGGTCTGGTTGCTGTTGTTGTTGTTGCTGTTGCTGCTGCTTCTGTTTCGATGGAGATTCATTAATCGGTTCCTTACTCTTCGCATCCCGTTCTTTATCCTTCTTCCTATCCTTCCCATGCTCCTTCTCCTTATCTTTATTCTTATCTTTCTTCTTATGTTTATGTTTCCGGGATTCCGGTTGTTGGCCATCCTTTTCCTTCGTCTCCAATCGCTTATCGATTGGTATCGGAGTCACCCGTTTCGCTACCGATTCATTACTCTCAACAACCGCTTCCTTCTCATCCGATCTATTCATTTTCTCCTTTTCCTTACCGATATCGTCCCGGTCCCGTTTCGGTTCCGACATTTTATCCGAAATTTTACTTGACGGACGTTCCTCCTTCATTTTACCATCCTTTTCCTTCCCTTTATCCGTCCGGTCTCGTTCCTTATCCTTATCCCGATCTTTCTTATCCCGCTTCGATTTTTTCTGGGATTCCTTCGGTCCGGTTGATGATTTCCCGGTCCCATCAAGCGTAACGGGTTGATTTGTTTCGGTTGGTGGTTGGGAGATGGTTTTCGTTACCGTTCCGGTTGTTGATTTCTTAACCGGTTCGTCGGGTTTCGGGAGGGGAGCTGTTGCGGTGGTTTTCGATTTCGGACTTGGCGGAACGTTCGTTTTTGGACTGGGCGCCACTTTTCCATGCTTATCCTTCGATCGTTCACGATCCTTTTGATGTGTTTTCTCCTTCTTCTTATCGTCTCGATGCTTCCCATCGTCCGTTGACTTCTTTCCATGCTCCTTACCCGTCACCGATGGTGGCCGTTCCTTTGGACTCGCATGTTTCGATTTATCCTTACGTTCCTTATCGGATTTATCCGGTTTTTCACCGCCACCACCACTCCGATCCCGTCCCGATGATTTTTCCGTACCGGATTTTTGTTGGCCGGCCGATTTTACCGGACCGGTTGGGGAATTCTTCGTCTGCTTCGGATCGGGTGATAGTTTTGATGGTTTTGTGATCGGCGGTCCGAAAAGATTCGCAAATGTACTGGAAACTTTTGATTGATCCTCCGAACGGTTCTTATGTTTCTTATTACTACCGCTACCATCTCCCCCTAACTTCGGTTTACTGATTAACGCCGTACGATCATCACCACCGTCCCGGCTCTTATCATCAATCGCTGCTATTGGATTGTTTAATGGGATACCGCCACCTTTCAATAGTTTCCGACGGAAATCATCGGAGACCTGTTTGAAGATGAACGTTTTCCGTTCGTTGTGTAGGGTGGGCGCGTGTACTTGTAATCCCAAATCGTACGGATATTGGACTTTCTTTGGTTCCTCACGGTTTTTAAAATGGATGTCGATGGGGAGAATGAAACCGGCGTAACCGGACTCCTTCAGAACGTACGGTGGTTCTTTAATTACTGTTTAACAAAAACGGCAGGAAAGGGGATTAATATAAAGTCGATCCGCTAGAGATCAAGTTTGAATTACCTCGTTTCGGTTTCGGAAACGATTCATGCAAATTAAACACCACCTTGTCCACATAATGACTGATATCGTTCCCATCACATCCCCGCACATACAATTCCCAATCGTGCGTAAACCCGTCGGGCGTTTTCTTGCTCTTCAACGAGGCAACATGGCCAATTTCGAAATTTATCTGCATCGACATGTTGCCGGTAGATTGGATCCGTCCGTACGTCCCCTGAAACTATTAATCGGATTAGTAAAAATTTGCTGGAGGGATACGGAAAGGAAACGGATAAAAACAACAACAAAAATGACGTTTCAACTAAAACAGAAACAAATCGATATTTTTTGTGTAACGAATTTTTTTTATTGAATTTTCACCTGTCTCTCAACGACTCACCTGTTTGTTTTCTATAAAATAGATTCCTTTGATTGGTCCTCACGGGATCGGGAATTTAATTATCCTCCGCAATAATTTCTGATTCAATATTTATCTATTCTGGGAAACATAACCTCAAAACCTCTGTCAGTTTTGTTACATTTTGAAATTTCTGCTACTCTCCGGATTCAATGATTTTCAGATCAAATTAATTTCAACTTAGTACGGATTGATTGTTGTTGATTCGAGATATCGGCAGTATTGGGATCCAGAACGTTCCAAATTTCGTTAGACCGACAAAAAACCCACTTTTTTTAAATGGCTCGGGGAACGGAACGCTTGTGCAATTATGGTGCCCGCTGTCAGTAAATTGTGTACACAAAAAAAAATATTTGGAAACAAACTCTCGCCAATCTGTTCAGTTTAATTCAAACTCCTCCCGCTTTTCAATGGATTTATCTAGCAATTGGGTAGATTGATTCACTTGGAATGATCTCCTGTTTTCAAATTCATTAATTTATGAAATTTCCATAAAAAGATTTCGATCTGAAAATTTTACGGAGCGAAAAATTCTGATTTTTTTTTTATCAAGAAAAAAAAATGAATCAAATCTGACAGTTGGGAGAAACATCGACCATTTTGATTATGGGATGACAAATGTGGAATTCGATGTTTTAGAAACTCACGATTGTCGTCGTGTTTGAGAAACGGGGATTTTTTACAACCGAAATTTAAAATGTAACGGTTATTGGACAAATCAGCCAGCGAAGGATTTTTAGTGCGTAATTGTGAAGAAAATAAAGCTTTTTTTACCAAAATTAAATAAATATATGAAATGTTTGTGTCTATTATTCGTTCGCCCCTCCCCCTCCCCCCAAGAATTGCTTTAATTGGCGCCACTTGGAGGGCATCCGTTCTACACCCCGTTCAATTGATTTCAAGGCACTGATCGCCCAGTGGCAAGTCAGTGTGGATCAGTGGCGTGCGGTCAACATCTCTATGAGGCGTGCAGAATTATATGACTTCTTTCTGTCCATACCGTATCTTCTTTGGCCCGAAAAAAGATGTAAAAGCGTAGAAAGTTGCTTTGACAGTTGGGTAAAAATACAAAAATTTAATATTCCGGAAAAGTTGAAATTTATCTAAGAAAAATTAAAAATTTTTAAAGCCTCGCACTAGGAAATATCACGACATTCGATCGGGATTTCCCGATAAGTTTCTTCGGATTCAAATAAATGTAATGATGTAGATAGTTTATAAATTAGTTGAGGAAAAATACAAAAATATCAAAACTAAACTTTTCGTAAAAAAGCTCTGCAAAAACTTAAAAGCTCCCAGAAAGCTTTATTTTCCGAACCATATTTTATACGTCTTAAAATCTACTTTCTCACCAAATAACGATCCTTTAATGAATTTTTAAATTTTCCCAAAAAAAAGCTTAAAAAATTTCGAAAGCTCATTGAAAGCTTAAAAATAAAATTTCATTTTATATAATTTGGAATGGAATTTTTATTCGATTTAATAAATTTAAACGAAATATGGAATTTACGCGAAAGCTCACCAAAACTTTTAAGAGCGCAACGAAAGCTCTAAGTTTCGAACTCACTTATTAACGTCTATAAATCTATTTTTTATCCAGACAACGATTCGTGAACAAAATTTAAACATTTTCCAAAAAAAAGCTTTGAAAATATCGAAAGCTTAAAGTTGAAATGTGATTTTATATCATTTGGAATCTAATTTTTTATCCGATTTCTTTAATTTAAATAAAATGTGGAATTTTCGCAGAAAGCTCGTCCAAACTAATAAAAGCATAACGAAAGCTCTAAGTATCGAACTTACTTTTTCACGTTTATAAATCTATTTTTTATCCAGATAACGATTCGTGAACAAAATTTAAACTTTTTCCAAAAAAGAGCTTTGAATATCTCAAAAGCTCATTGAAAGCTTAAAATTAAAATATCTTTTTATAACATTTGTAATCAATTTGTTGACCGATTTATTAAATTTAAATAAATTATGGAATTCTCGCAGAAAGCTCACCAAACTTTTGAGAGCGCAACGAAAGCTCTAAGTTTCGAACTCACTTTTTCACGATTATAAATCTATTTATTATCCAGATAACGATTCTTAAAAAAAATTCTGTCTTTTTCCAAAAACTAAAGGTTTGAAAACCTCGAAAGCTCATTGAAAGCTTAAAATTAAATGTAATTTTATATAATTTGAAATCTAATTTTTATTCGGTTCAATAAATTTCGATAAAATATGAAATTTCCGCTAAGTTCCTTCTCAATGCATTGCAAGTTCAGAGAAAGCTTTACGTTTCGAACTTATAATTTTTAAACGTTTTAAACTCTACTTTCTATCCAGATATCCAAGCCATTTCACGAAATTTCAAATTTTCCCAAAAAAAAAAAAATGCTACAAAAATCTGGAAAGCTCATTGAAAGCATATATTGTATTTTTAAGCTTTGCGTAAGCATTTGGAAGTTTCTTAAAGCTCTTTTCAGACAATTTTAAATTTCAATAACGTTAAATTATTAGGATAAAAAATAGATTTTAAATCGTATTTTAAAATCGAATTTTAAAAATTTCCTCAATTTTCCGCGGAATTTTTTTAATAAAAATTACGGATTTCATTTAAATTTAATTATAGAAAGTAAATTAGATTGCTTTCGATGAGCTTTCGGTACTTTCTTTAAGCTTTTCAAGAAAATCTTCAATTTCACTGATTCGAGATCTTCGAAAAAAGGATTCAATTTCACGGAACGAAAGAATTCCGAGATAAGTGGACTATAGCCCAGATTTTGAGACTTTTTTGTAGCACTTCTCCTTCAATAATTTCCATAAATAACGTTTTCTTTGCAGAATTATGAAATCTAGTGAATTAAACAACATAAAACTAAATACGGAGATCGTTACATCGATCATTCCTGTTACAATAATTTAATTTAAAAATAAATTAATTATAAATGAAACATTGATGTAAAACAATTAATTTATAATTATTTTAATTTAAATATACAAAAATAAATAGATATGCCAATTTCTGAACGTTTCCCTTTAATAATTCACCATATGGAACAATTTCCCGCCAAAACCTCTAATCTATCACTGTATGGGTAGAATCTGCAGTTCAAGTGAAAATTAACGGCCGTTTAAATCGTTCTCCGGTAAAAATTAATTTAAAACTCCCTTAAATCAGTTTAAATCAATTAGAAAATCGATTTTAATAATATTTAATGTGTTGTGTTGTGTTGAACAATCGAAGAATATTGAAATTTTCATTAAATAATGGAAAAGTGACTGAAATTAGTATGAGGACCTCACACCACACCCCCCGATAACCCGAACGGCCTGTCTGTTTTATGTCTCCTCTACCGGTAAAGAGGTAATTTTAATAATTCATCCCCGAACGAAATACTTTCAATTTTTTATTTAAATTCGATTTCCGATTCATTTTATTTGGTAAGTGGAATTTTTAATTCGAAATTTAATTCATAATAAATATATAAAAATTATTCCTGGGTATTTCCGATTAAATAATTTAAATTAAATGTTAAGTGGTTTCATATAAATTTCAATATTATTTTTAATTCCAATATTCGATCGTTTTTAATTTAATTTTTTAATTAAATGAGTGAATAAACTGAATCAAATTAATTAATATAAAATAAAAAAATCCCCTAACGACATTTATCATCTATTATTTAATTAATGTAAGTTAATTTAATTTATTTCCTAATTTTATATGTAAATAATTATATAAATTATCCCGATCCGATTTATAGATCTTTCGATCTTTCCCCCCATCCCTTCCTTAAATTCGATTAGATCCGTCCGGCTTCATGCCGTTGATTGTGAGCTAAAATGAAAGATTGTCAAATAGAATTCAATCGGTTTGATTTATAAAACATTTACCTAACAATTCTGAATGTGCGGCAAACGTGCCAGCACACAATTCACATCGATACGGTCGTTCACCGGTATGTTTCCGTAAATGTACGCTCAACGATTTTTTCGTCCGATATTTCAATGGACAATACGTACAAACGAATGGGGTGTCCGTTGAATGAGACGTCATGTGTCGATCGATGCTACATTTATGTGCGAATGATTTACCGCACACCTTACATTCATACGGTTTCTGTTTCAAATGGACATTTCGGATGTGATCCCGTAAATGTGACGTCCGTTTGAAACCATCCCCACACGTCGGACACACATGACTCCGTTTCTCCATATGCTTGTTCATGTGATTGGTTAGCGAAGACGGAACACGAAACACTTTATTACACAATCCACAGCTGTATTCGGATTGGACACCTTTTGCGATCGGCGGTCGAATTTGTTGACTTTCCGGTTCATGCTTACGGCGATGGTGACTTCGTAATTGATGTTTCTGTATGAAACTTATACCGCATACGTCACATTTAAACGGCCGTTCACCGGTATGCATACGAGTGTGTACCATTAGGAAGTAATTTTTCGCAAATCTTTTACCACACTTATCGCATTCATGATTTTTTATTATCACCTTCGGTTCCTTGTCCGATCTACTACCACCAACCGTTGGTCCTTCCTCATGTTTCCGTAAATGTTCCTTTAAATAATATTTCTCGATGAAATCTAAAAAGAAAAAAGACCTTTAAGACATCTGACTTTCTTCCGCCTGGGAGAACTCACCCCTTCCGCATATATTACACAGATAAGGTCTAGCGCCTGTGTGCGTGTTCTCATGGTTTGATAAGTGATGTTGTTGTAAGAATGATTTCTCACAGTATTGGCATTTGAATGGTTTGTTGGGATTATGACTTTTTACGTGATATTTAAAACGAAATGGATTCGTAAACGTTTCATTACAATGCGGACAAGATTTCTCGGCTGTTGAATGACGTTTCATGTGATTTTTTAGGTACAATTTCGTACGGAAGGTATTACCGCACATGTCGCATTGATATGTGACTGGAATATGGATAGAATAATGGAATTAAAATTACTGGGTGGCAGAATCGTTAAAATGTTGCGACAAAAGCTCTGTATGTAAGAAATTAGCGAAAGTTTTAAGATTTGAATGAAATGTTTTGCGTTTTCAAATCTAATTTTAATCCGAATAATTAAATTTGAATAAAATCTGACATTTTCCTACAAAAGCTCTATGAAAGCTTAAAAGCTCAAAGAAAGCTTTGGGTTTGGGATGTAATTTTGATCGTATTAACGCGTATTTACCATCCAAATGATTTAATAGCAACGAAACTCAAAATCGTATGGCAAAAGCTCAACATAAACTTACGAGCTTAGCGAAAGCTTTTAAGATTTGAATGAAATTTTTTGGGTTTTCAAATCTAATTTTAATCCGAATAATAAAATTTGAATCAAATCTGAAATTTATCTATAAAAGCTCAAAGAAAGTTTAAAAGCTCAAAGAAAGCTTTAAGTTTTTAAAAAATTTTATACGTTTTCAAACCGAATAATAAAATTTGAATCAAATCTGAAATTTATCTATAAAAGCTCAAAGAAAGCTTTAAGTTTTTAAAAAATTTTATACGATTTCAAACCGAATTTTAATCCGAATAATTAAATTTGAATCAAATTTGAAATTTATCTATAAAAGCTCAAAGAAAGTTTAAAAGCTCAGAGAAAGCTTTAAGTTTTTAAAAAATTTTATACGTTTTCAAACCGAATTTTAATCCGAATAATTAAATTTGAATCAAATGTGAAAATTTCCAACAAAAGCTCTACAAAAGCTTAAAAGCTCAAAGAAAGCTTTTTGTTTGGGGTGTAATTTTAGTCGTTATAACACCTATTTTACATTCAAATTATTTAACTGCAACGAAACTCAAAATGTTTTGACAAAAACTCAACATAAACTTACAAGCTCAGCGAAAGCTTTAAGTTTTGAATACAAATATTTGAATTTTTTAATCGAATTTAAATCCGGATAATTAAACAAAATCAAATCTAAAACTGTCCTACAAAAACTCCACGAAAGCTTAAAAGCTCAATGAAAACTTTATATTGGGGATACGTGCTACCTCTCGGAAAGTTTCAGGGATTATTAAATATCATAATTCGGGCCCTACGAATTTATCGGCCATAGACGCGGCCCTGAGATAAAGAAATAAATGGATTAAGGTGACATCCCATCCTACTCACTGTCGCTATGCAATTCCATATGATTTTTCTTCGAATTTATGCTATGAAATGATTTATCACAGATTTCACAGTGTCTCGTTTTATCGATCCGCCTCTTCCGAGATTTTTTCATTTTCCGAATATTAAATTTAACGAATTCGTTATCCTAAAATCGATGAAAAATTTATAAATGAATTCCTAACTAGAAAAAACGATTTTACATCGTTTTTAATCGAACCCTCATCGGATCCGATATCCGAAAAATGATCTAGACAATCAGTTGCCTGTAGAATATAGTCTTCGATATGTTTTGTTGCATCGAAACTGTTAAAAGTTTCATTTTCCTACAAAGAAATGCAAATCAAATTTTAAAAATCGTTTTTAATGAAAATTTAGACAATTCTACCCGCTTCATGGTTTCATTTTCTTGAATTCCAGTACATCTTGATGATTTAAACTGTTTCTCTAAGATCTCTTGAGACCGTTTGGCCTGTTGATGAAATCTCTTCAATTCGAATAGGAAATCGGAACATTTACGGCAGATTTGTTGCGGTAATCCATCATTTTTTGTTATCTAAAAAGAAGGGGGAAGGTTTAGTTTGATGGATTGTTTAATGAAGATCCTTACATTCAACCCAAAGATAGTCAATTCGATATTACGATCAACTAGATCTTGGAATATAGGGATTCGATCCTCATTTACGTTTCCTATACAAGTTCGACACGTCTCTTCTAATTTAACGGGTGTTTCCGCTGGATTATCACCGGAAGGTGTCCATAATTGAACGGAATCGTTCCATGAATTCTACAAATCAAAATTTCTTTGAATAAAAATTCAAATTTAATTTTAAAATTAACCTGAATTGATTTTGATTCCGATTTATTCGTCTCGTCCGATTCGGATTTAACCGTTGTCTCGGACGGTTCCGTTTTCATGATTAATTCATTGAAACATCGACCAGAAATGAATGGGATCGGCATTTCCATAAATGGATCATTGATTGGGATCGCATCTTCGGTTAGTTGTCCCGGTGAATGGAACGAATCCGGATCGAAATGAACCGAACAAATTTGACCATTCGAATTGGTATCATCCAATGATAATTCTTTAATCCATTTCGATCTGATTTCTAAATCATTCGGGATGCTAGGGATCCAATTGGAATGGAATTTAGATCAAAAATTAAGAAATCGAATAAACAAACCTGTGAAAAGAAATTCCTTGTTCCTGGTTACTTCTGGACGTTGACCGATGGTTACATATTTTCACAAGACATTTCATTTTAATTGAACGGAAATTGTAATGCGAGGAAATTGATTTAACGGGAGTTATTCATGGAAATTAAATTCAATGAAAAATTAAATCCGAAACCAAAACAAAAACAGAAATCGAAATGTCAAAATCGATTTCTTGGTGATATTTGGTTCAGTTTACATGACGGCTCAGATGCACTGAGCTGAAATACCCTATTTGTCCCTTTTTTATTTGTATTTAAAATCCATACTGTTCAGTGGCGCCAATTCGAGAAATTCTTGAAGGGGGGGGGGGAGGGGCAAGGAAATCCTTGGGGGGGGGGACGGATAATAGATACAAACATTTCATATATTTAATTATGGTAAAAAATAGCTTATAAAAATGCCCCCCCCCCCCAATTGGGGAGAGAAGTGAGAGAATGACAGTTATATGACAGCATGGATGATAATTAATTAAATTTGAAGTTTGGTCAGATTTTATTTAAAAGTTTTACAGCCGGGGAGTACATTTATATCAGGGCTCAACCAGATCAGCAAACAATGAGGTCGTAATGTGTCTAAAACGGGTCAGTAAGGCTCCTTGACAGACTCATTGCTTAAGTCTGTGAAAACACCAGACCCAGTTACGATAAAATGGTAGACTAATCGTTCAAGACGACTTGACTCAACTGACTCAAATATTTCCCCTTCAGATATAGATGACCCATTGTGGATGCCCAATTTGGCTGAAAGTTGTTTTTCTCGTGAATGGCCGATGAGCTTGTTCAGACATTTTGGCCACCTCTATAATTGCGAGTCCTAATCAGACCTAACCGAGCCGAACTGCGCCGAATTATCGGAATTGCGGAGAGAAATGAAAGATTTAAGATGAATGATCGCAAATATAAATCTTACAAATATAGATCATCGATCCTATAATTCAGTGAAAAGAAGGTCGAAAAGTCGTTCACAATCGAGGCCGCGATTTTCTCATTAGCTTTGTTGGTACCGTCACAAATTTGGTAACAAAGCGATGAAGCAGTGGCGTGCAGTCTAAAAATATTAACAAAATCATGAACAATTCTTATTGCTGCACAATGCTACTCAAATTATTTAATTTGCTAATTTTTTTTATCAGCTTTGTGTCGAATTTTGAAGTAAATGCCTATGCTTCACCAATTTGGGGTCTGATTGATGGGTCTCATTACCTCCTACTCTTTACCCCTGGGGAGCTTCTCGACCTACACATTTAGGGCACTCCTCGATCTAATATCGGTTTTCTATATGTTTAAAATCAGTGAAATTCAAGATTTGCTCTAAAAGCTTTAAGAAACTTTTTAATAGCTCATCGAAAGCTTCAGAAGTTAGTTTAGAAAGGTTAGAAACAAGTCGGCGAAAATGAAGAAAATCTGCCATTAGATACTTCAGACTCTATACTACCATTTGCCGCTATTTTCCCAATTATGTCCCACTTTGCTTCACCTTCGTATGTTTTATCGATTTTTTCCCGTCTATTCTACACTTTTCTAGATTTTTGGTCGACTTTTCGGAATTTTTGACACTTTTTTTCCGACTTTTCCTCTAAATTCTCCCGGATTTTTGGTGGTGAAAAGGCCAAAAAATCAGAAAATGTCAGAAAATATTGAGAAAAATCGGGAAAAGTATGGAAACAATTTTTTTGGAAGAGTCTGGCTCTAAAAAAGGACGTTAGTTTTGTTAAAAATCGATTTTTTTAAAATAGACCCTCTTCGGTTAGTTAGAGGATTTAGAATGAGTAGTATAGCTAGGAGAGTTCCAGGCCATTTTACGTCATGACGTCACAGTTAGGTCGGGGCCACACGCGTGACAGTTGAAAGCATGACACATGGCAGTCGCAAGTATGACGCATGACAGTTGCAAGTATGACGCATGATAGTTTGACATTGGTACCGTTATGACAACTTTCCCAGCTGAAATCTGACAGCTAAGTATATGACTTTGTCAGCTGATATCTGATTATGACTGCTGAAAATATGATTTGGGCGAGACCAAGGCGGGTTTGACAGAGGAATATTATAACATGTTGCAATACGTAGATTTTGGTCACGTGATGTTCGGAAACTTTACCAAGGCGGGCTTTGACAGGGAAATCCCCGGAGGAATTTCATAATATGTTACAATACGTAGATTTTTGATTACTAATTTGCCGGCTACCTCAAAATTCGGACAGTGACAGATGTACGGGGGCTTTGACACATGCCAGTTAAGATGGCGGGGATTAAAAATTAAATATAAAATATTAAGATATATATTATTTATTACAATTTAATATTAAATATAATTATTTATCCATTGAACTGTCATATGTATATCAAATACCATATCTACATCTTCATGATATTTGATGGAGGTAGAACCCTAGACTGGCTGTTTATACTAAATCTTTTACTCCCTCTCCAATATAATTAATATGATTTCATTTACATTTTTCATTCATTATGATTTAAACGGTGCTTGGAAATATATTCGTAAATAAAGATTTATAAATAAACCAGGAATGATCATTCGAATGTTTACATTGATTTTGTAAATACAAATTCTGGTTTCTGGTCATTATAGTAAGAACAATTTATATGAGGAAGCCTCCTAATCCTCCCCCCCCCCCCTCCACCCGATCATCAACTTTATCCACC